>JAYEVK010000094.1:0-248676 GCA_036346275.1 Otatea glauca
CGGCCGAATCGCACGGAGAGGAGGACACGGCATCTTGAAGGCGACCTCGGGCGGGGCGTGGTGGCGATCTCTCGAGCATGCGGCTCGACACGGGCTCGAACACATGCGACCTGCGTCGTCCGGTCCGGTTCGGCGATGCCGCTACTCACCATCTGCGGTCGATACCGTCATAGTGCGAGGCGGTGTTGACCGGTGACGGCTCCAAGCTCGCGTCTGCGCCCGCAATCACACCCGCCTCCACAAGCCCGGCACTCGGGCGGTAGCAGCAAGTGCGCTCGGGTGCCTCGTGCCCAAGACTTGGCGCGAGACCTCGCCGACCTCCGGCGGGCTTCGATTCGGCGCCCATCTCGGCCCTACCATCCTCGGAGACCCTTACGCCGCGAGCCTCGTCCCGTCGCGCGTCGCCACGTCGCGGGTCTCGCGCCCGCATTCCGAGCCTCCATGGCGGCCTTTCGAGTTCTCGCACCTCTGCGAGTTTTGGCGTCTCGGATGAGTCTCCTCACGGGTTACCCCAACCAAAGAAATCAATGGAGAGTTGAGATACTTACGGTCGCGAGTCGATCGTGGCCACCTTGTTCTTCTCCCTCTTCGGCGCTTCTGGCCCATTGCTCCATCGCGACAGGAGCTCGCGTAAAAGCTTTGGGCGCTGTTTTCAACGTTCGGACATAAATCCATTGGGCGCCATCCCTTGTTAGAGAGGACTGCAGCCTTGATGTCCAGTGCCGAACTCCGGCCCGTTCGGCCGGAGGCCGGCCGCCCATGGGCGCCGTCGCGTCGACGGCCTGTCTTTCCAAGCCTCGCTGGAAGAAGTGCGCCACTACCAATGCGGCTCAATCCCTAAGAAGGCCTCGCATGTGGTAATGAAAATGGCGATGTGAAGGACCCGTTAGGGTTGAGGTGGTGCACCTCCACCTTGTAATGAAAAAAGCCCTGGACGAAAGGGTGGAGCGGCAGCCGGGCCGCTCAAAAAAGCAGGCGGGACCACAACCTCGTCGCTGCGGCGCGGGATAACGGCCCGGCCGGCACTCTCCACCCAGAGGTGCCTGCGGCACGGAGGAAGCCCTTCTTCACTAGGCCGAAGCTTGCGACTCTCTGTCGCGGAGCACTCCGTCCACGACATCTTCGCGGGAAGCGGCGGAAGGTGAGAAGAAGAGGGGCCGAGGTTTCCTTCTACGGCTCTCTGGCGTTTTCTTGCTTTAGGGCGGGAGGCGAAGAAGGCGGCGTGGCTACCCGAGGCACCCCAACAACGTATTTATAGGAGGCGAGCGACGCCGACAGAACGCGACTCCTCGAGCGAATCGTCGCGTGGCCCGCCTCGCTCATCGCGCCGGCTGGTAACTCCCGATTTCAATTCCACTCGCATTTAATCTGTCGCGTCAGGTTGCAGAGTCATAAAGACGCCGCCCCCGAACAGCGTGTCCCGTTACCTCTTGGTCTCCGCCTTTTGGCCGGGACGGTTGTTCCGGGGCGCGCGCGAGAGGCCCATTGGGCCGCTGCGGTCCCAAGATGGCAAAAAGCTTTGTGGCTTGCGCCAGGGGCCCAGCCGAAAGCTGTGGGTTCAAAAGGCCTAACCCACCGGATGGGCGTAGGGCCGCCCAATGAAAACTTGAGCGAGGGCACGAGAGTGCCCCACGGTGGTCCCCGGTTGGGTCGGTGACGACGACCTACCACTCTACTGCGTCCGAGACCATACTTCACACTCTCCGGGAGCTCATCGATGAGCGACGAGACACCGTGCTCTGGTCTACCGACGACCAGTGGTCCATCTGGATTGAGTAAAGAAAGGTTTCTTATGGGTCGCCCCACAGCAGGCCAGACACCTACTGCAGGACCGTCCGCTCGGAAGGTCCCCCTTGGCGGACCTCCCAGACCCACTCGGACTACCGTTACTAGCTCCAAGAGCACGGCGTTCAAACCAACGCAGTAAACGCGCCGCTCACCCTCCAGTCCCACACCGCGGATGGGGTAAACTTGTGGATAGGCGGCACTCCTCTCGCAGCTTCCCTGACACCGGAACCTCGCGAGGCATCCTGGCCGCCCTGCCGACTAAGGCGCGGCGTCCACCACGACGTTAACGAGCACTCGGACACCGGAACCTCGTGGAGGCATCCGGTCGTCCCTGCCGACCAAGGCACTCGGGCACGGAACCTCGCGGAGGCATCCGGCCGTCCCTGCCGACTAAGCGGCGTCTAGCTACGACGTTAACGAGCACTCGGACACCGGAACCTCGCGAGGCATCCGGCCGTCCTTGCCGACCAAGGCACTCGGCACCGGAACCTCGCGGAGGCATCCTGGCCGCCCTGCCGACTAAGGCGCCGTCTAGCTACGACGTTAACGAGCACTCTGACACCGAACCTCGCGGAGGCATCCGGCCGCCCTGCCGACCAAGGCACTCGGACATCGGAACCTCGCGGAGGCATCCGGCCGTCTTGCCGACTAAGGCGCGTCCAGCTACTCACGTTAAACGAGCACTCGGACATCGGAACCTCGCGGAGGCATCCGGCCGCCCTGCCGACTAAGGCGCGTGGGCCACGACGCGCAACGAGCACTCGGACACCGGAACCTCGCGGAGGCGTCCGGCCGTTCTGCCGACCAAGGCACTTTGACATCGGAACCTCGCGAGGCATCCGGTCGTCTGCCGACCAAGGCACTCTGACATCGGAACCTCGGAGGCATCCGGCCGCCTTGCCGACCAAGGCACTCGGACACCGGAACCTCGGGCGGAGGCATCCGGCCGCCCTGCCGACCAAGGCACTTTGACATCGGAACCTCGCGGAGGCATCCGGTCATCCTGCCGACGTCAAGGCACTCGGACATCGGAACCTCGCGGAGGCATCCTGGCCGTCTCTGCCGACTAAGGCGGCGTCCAGCCACGACGTTAACGAGCACTCGACACCGGAACCTCGCGGAGGCATCCGGCCGCCCTTGCCGACCAGGCACTCGGCACCGGAACCTCGCGGAGGCATCCGGCCGCCCTGCCGACTAAGGCGTCTAGCTACGACGTTAAACGAGCACTCGGACACGGAACCTCGCGGAGGCATCCGGCCGCCTTGCCGACCAAGGCACTCGCATCGGAACCTCGCGGAGGCATCCGGCCGCCCTGCCGACTAAGGCGCTGGCCCGGCCACGACGTTAAACGAGCACTCCGGACATCGGAACCTCGCGGAGGCATCCGGCCGCCTTGCCGACTAAGGCGCGGCCTCGGCCACGACGTTAACGAGCACTCTCGGACACCGGAACCTCGCGAGGCATCCGGCCGCCCTGCCGACCAAGGCACTCGGGCACCGGAACCTCGCGGAGGCATCCGGCCGCCCTGCCGACTAAGGCAAAGCGCCCGCCACGACGCAACGAGCACTCGGACACCGGAACCTCGCGGAGGCATCCGGCCGCCCTGCCGACAAGGCACTGGCACCGGAACCTCGCGGAGGCATCCGGCCGCCCTGCCGACTAAGGCGGCGTCTAGCTACGACGTTAAACGAGCACTCGGACACCGGAACCTCGCGAGGCATCCGGCCGCCTTGCCGACCAAGGCACTTGACATCGGAACCTCGCGGAGGCATCCGGCCGCCCTTGCCGACTAAGGCGCGCCCCGCCACGACGTTAAACGAGCACTCGGACATCGGAACTCGCGGAGGCATCCGGCCGCCCTGCCGACTAAGGCGGCCCGGCTACGACGTTAAACGAGCACTGGACATCGGAACCTCGCGGAGGCATCCGGCCGCCCTGTCGACCAAGGCACTCGGACACCGGAACCTCGCGAGGCGCCCGGCCGTCCTGCCGACCAAGGCACTTCGGACACCGAACCTCGCGGAGGCGTCCGGCCGTCCTTGCCGACCAAGGCACTCGGACACCGGAACCTCGCGAGGCGCCCGGCCGCGTCCTTGCCGACCAAGGCACTCGGACACCGGAACCTCGCGAGGCATCCGGCCGTCCTTGCCGACCAAGGCACTTGACATCGGAACCTCGCGGAGGCATCCGGCCGTCCCTTGCGACCAAGGCACTCGGACATCGGAACCTCGCGGAGGCATCCGGCCGTCCTTGCCGACCAAGGCACTCCGACATCGAATCACGGAGGCACCGGCCGCCCTGCCGACTAGAGGCATCCGGTCGACGACGCTAAACCAGCACCGGATATCGGAACCTCGCGGAGGCATCCGGCCGTCCTTGCCGACCAAGGCACCCGGACATCGGAACCTCGCGGAGGCATCCGGCCGTCCTTGCCGACCAAGGCACTCGGACATCGGAACCTCGCGAGGCATCCGGCCGTCTCTGCGACCAAGGCACTCGGACATCGGAACCTCGCGGAGGCATCCGGCCGCCCTTGCCGACCAAGGCACTCGGACACGGAACTCGCGGAGGCATCCGGTCGTCCTTGCCGACCTAAGGCACTCGGACACCGGAACCTCGCGGAGGCATCCGGCCGTCCCTGCCACCAAGGCACCGACTAGCTACGCTACCAAGCTGGCGCAAGGAAGATTTCTTGAGGAACAAACGCGAGTTCGCACGTCCACCACTCGGAAACCGATCGCCAACTTTCTAGCGCCGAGCTGATCAAAGCACAAAGAAACAATTAAGAGGCTCCCGGCGGTTCGCATACCTCAGGAACGTAGTCCCAGGCAGACGTCGGATGCGTTGGGGGCACGCCCGGCAAAAACTGGTAGGCCCCGTTGGCCCACCTAGTTGAACGGATCCAGTCAAGCTCAACCCCCAACCAAGTCTGCCGAACTCGATTGGAGGTTCGGGGGCTACTGACGAATACTCATAAAACAGGGGTGCACCAACGGCCCAATTGCAACAAGCAAAGCCCAGAGCAGCAAGCAGGCGGCCTCGAATACGGCCCCGGCCTAAACAGGCCGTCCCCGGCCTGCTACCCAAATGCCTACGAGACCATTCGGAGACCATTCCCGACCGGTCCGACTCCGACTCAAAGAGGTTCCCGACCCCAGCTGGGGGCGGATCCCGACCGACTCGGCAGGTTCCCGACTCCCGCAGGGGGCGGATCCCCGACCGACTTCGGCAGGTTCCCGACCACCGCAGCGGACGGATCCCCGACCGACTCAAGAGGTTCTCGACCCCGCACGGACGGATCCCGCGACCGACCGAACCATGATAATCCCCGCCGAGGGCTGCAGGCGCGCGACGGAGTCCCGTGTCAACCTAAGGCCACGTGCCCCACGAACGGTCATTGAAGGATCGAGCGAGGCGGTGGTCCCTTCCTAAGACGCTTGATAGCCGGCTGAAGCCCGTCTCGTCCCATCACCACCACCCACGATTGCAAGGACACGCCTCTCCCGAGGCAACCTAACGCCACACGCGATCACGCCGGCACCCACATGGATCACGAGAGCGGCCACGCCACTTCCCGAGGATTACCTAACCGCTCGACCCGGCTAGACCACCGACCCAAAGATAGGCTCAAGAAAGGCGACGGTCATGAGAACAGCGACGGTCGGCGGAACGATTAGCGACGGCGGGCAAGATCAAGCTCCTAGAAGTAGCTCGCTGGCACTTCGCCAATTCTCGATGTAACACGCCCCTTCAGATCGAATAAAGGAGGCAGAACCTCCTAACAGAGGCAATGAGTAAGAGCTACAGAGAGCTTTTTCCTCTTCTTCCTCTTTTTCTTTTCTT
The DNA here is from genome assembly GCA_036346275.1 of Otatea glauca. Classification (NCBI taxonomy): domain Eukaryota; kingdom Viridiplantae; phylum Streptophyta; class Magnoliopsida; order Poales; family Poaceae; genus Otatea; species Otatea glauca. The sequence continues at coordinate 5,632 of JAYEVK010000094.1, forward strand.
CTCCTTACGAGAGCTAAGTTTAGATCATTCTAGTGTTGAGGCTCCACCTCTCGCTTGTAAAAAAACTCTGCAGCCATCCGCACTTTTGATGAATACAACACCAACGCACTGGCCGAGTAGGGACCTTCGCCCGAACCAAGATACATCTTGACTCGTGGTCTAACCATTCGGGAGCGAACGCGCAGCCCTTAGACTTACAAATTTACTTGCCGGCCGAACGCCGGCAGTGTCGCTTCCTCCCGACCACCGAGGCCCTGGCGCCGCCCGACGAGCAAAGTCTTTCGTCCCGATCGGTCAGACCTTTACAAAAGGCCCCTCGGGGTCCTCCAAAAGTGCATTCGCCGACCAAGGAAAACAACCACCGGACGACATACATGGCGAATTTGCGATCACCACATTTGCGCCCGATCTCCGGTGGGAAAGGCCTTTCGGCAAGGTTTCTATTGGCCGACCGCCCGTGTCCGACGCAGAACGCGATCGCACGCGACTGCGAAGGATGCCAATTCTTTGCAAGGCGTACACATCCGCCACCGGGCCTTGCGCATAATCCCCATCACGTGGCCTTTTGCGGTTTGGGGGCTCGATCCGGTCGGGCCTTTCAAGAAAGCGCCGGGGGCTTTACCCATTTGCTCGTCGCGGTGGACAAGTTCACCAAGTGGATAGAGGCTGCCGTCGTGAAGCGCCACGTCGGCACAAGCGCCATCTTCTTCCGCGACATAGTCTTTCGATTCGAGTCCCAAACTCCATCATCACCGACAATGGAACGCGTTCACGGGAAGGAATTCTCGAGTTCTGCGATGACTTCAACATCCGCGTCGATTGGGCAGCCGTGGCCCATCCGCGGACCAACGCCGGTCGAGCGCGCAAACGGCATGATCCTTCAAGGGCTCAAGCCGCGGATCTTCGATCGGCTCAAGCACTTCGGCGGGCGCCGGGCGACCGAGCTACCTCCGATCCTCGGAGTCTACGGACCACGCCGACCGGGCGATCGGGTTCACACCGTTCTTTATGGTATACGGTCTGAAGCCGCCTTGCCGAACACTGGAGTATGGCGCCCAAGGCGCAAGCCTTCGAGGAGGCTCGGGGCTCGCCGCACAACAAGACTCTGGCCGACCGGATCGACGAGGCGCATGACGTGGCCGCCCCGCGATCGACGGATATCAATAAGCTCGCGACATTACCACGGCCGCCCGGAGTTCGAGGCGGTCTTTCGATCTTGGCGACCGTCTGCGTCGGGTCGGACCGAAGAAGGATAAGCTGGTAGCCGCCCCACAGGAAGGCCCTTCACCGTCGTGCAGATCCTCGGCACCGCACCTTTCGGCTCAAGGACACCGACGGCGCATCCTTCCAAATGCATGGAATATAGAAAAGTTAAGGCGATTCTATCCCTAAACTCTTTTCCTCTTCCTAGCATGCTCTTTACTTTCTTCCTTCCGAGCACCGTCGCCATGCGACGACTCGGAACTGCCTTCGGCGCCCGTTCTGCTCGGTCGCTAACTGGCCGCTATGCTGTTGATGACCCAACCGACCACAAGGTCCTTCCCGAGCAGAACCCTTTGACCCAAGTGCTACTGACCTCGCCAATGCATTATGGTTGCTAACACTTCGCGAAGAAGGAATTACCCGAGTGGAGTGACCTTTGGGTCGGCAGGAACCTCCTCCCGCACGAACTCGGCTATCCCACGCGCTTATGAGGGTACGTGACCGACCGTGGTCATGTGGACCATCCCGAGCGGTAACCCTCTCAACCCAAGTGTTACGGCCTACGCCCGGCTATGGTTGCTAAGTAGCACTTCGCGAAGAAGGAAGTGCACGAGTGGAAAGATCCTCGGCCGGTCTAGAACACTCCTATCCTCACAAGTGCGCCTAATCATTTGATAGCCAAGTCTCCATCCACCTCGCTCCTCCCAAAACGACCCGACCTACGCATAAGTGACCCCTGCTGTCCTTAAGGCTATGGTCGGCCAAACGCTCATCCTAAATACGAAAAAGGACGAGGGACGATTCTGGGACTTGATAAATTCAAGATTGTTTAAATAGCGGTCTTTACAATCTAAGAAGGATAAAGCTAACTTTTTCTATTCTTCTTGGCGGGCGACGGTGGCAAAGGCGAGAGTTGGCCGCCTCGGCTTCCTTGAGGGGCTGCGGCGGGCGGCCGTGGCGATCTCCGCGCGCGGCTCGACCGGGAGCTCGAACCGGTCGATCTCCTCGCCGATCCGGTTCCGGCTACACCGCTCCCACCACCGCGAGGTCGATGCCGTCAGAGTACGAGATGGTGTTGACAGCGCCGATGAAGCTCAGCGCGCAGCACGGTGACCACCGCCTCTTCTACGGTCCGCACTCGGGCGCCAGCGGGCAAGGGCACTCGGGCCCGCCCGGCTCAAGGATGCGATCGCGAACTCTCGGCCCGCCTTGCGAGGGCCTCGGTTCGGCGCTCATCTCGCCCGACCGTCCTCCGCAACCTTCAACGCCGCCCGAGCCTCGCCCCGGCCACGATCGCTACATCGCGGGCATCGAAGCCGTTCTCTGCGCTTCCACGCGACGCCGATTCTTCTCGCGCCTCTGCGATTGCGGAGATTTTGGATAAGTTCGCCTGCGGGTCGCACTTCAAACTTAATTGAAGAATTGAGACACTTACCGCCGCAGAGTTGGTCAGATTGCTAGCTTCCGACTTCGGCGCCTCGGATGAAGTCTTCAGCTCGGCCAGCTCCTTCTGGGCAGTCGCCCGCTCGGAGCGAACTCGGGCTGGTCCCCGAGCCTTGTTTCGCTCGGTCGCAGACGTGTTACTGCGTCTGCGCGATCCTCCAGGCAACGGCGGCATCCTTGGCCTCGGTGACCTCCGTCGAGAGGACTCGATCCGCCACTTTCGCCTCAAAGCCTCGGCTCGAGGCGCTCATCATGAAGGGCCTTTGTGGCCTCTTCAAATCCTTGGCGGATCACCACCGCCTCCGACCGCCTAATGCCCAGGCCTCTGGGCTAGGCGCACTCAAATGCACCGATCGACTTCTCCGCCGCACCGCGCCACGATCGTCTGAGCGCCGCAGAGCTCAACCCGACGACGGCGAGCCCATAAGTCTTTGCAAAAATGTGGACACTCCGTTAGTCGCGGAAGAACTATCAAAAATGTGCAATGAGTCGAACTTTTGGCCGACCTACCAGGCGATCGGGTTGGACTCCCGACCATCATATCCGGTATACCGTGGAAGACTTGAGCAAGAGCGGACCTTCACGGATATGCCCTATCTCGGCCGCGCGCCAGGTAGCGCCATGGGCGCCCACTCGCTCTCCTCCGCTCGACCCATGATGCCCAGGGCCGAATTACACGGCGCGCGTCTTCGCCGCCGTTCGGGCGGACGCCGTCGCCGTCAAAGCACCATGGGCAAGGGTGACGAGGTCAACCTTCAGAAACCCCTCGGCGACTGCGCTGAGAGCATCGGTCGGCACCTCCGACGAGCGGTCGGGCACCTCGTCGCCGGCCCGCCACGATCGGCGCGATCACCGTGGCGCCATTGTCTCATCCTCCAAACGACGATCACGTCGTCGGTGGGGTCCCGCCGGGCGCGGAAGTTCTTCTTCGAGCACGACCGGGTGGGGCCCGTCCCCTCGGCGATCGCGCCCTCGACGCCGACGCCGCGACCTTCACCGACCCAACCGGTCACCAAATCACCGGGCGCATTATTTGCGGAGCCGATGTGGCACGCCCACGCGGCCGCTCGGCGGCTTTGCCAAAAGAAAATGCTCCAATAAAAGAATACACTTACAAGGCCGAAGCGGGTGCGTGCACGCGCGCCTCTTTCTTGCCCCGCCAAAGTCGTCGCCGGCCGCTTCCCGGCCACCTCCACCGAGACGCTGCGACGACCGCAAGCGCAAGATCACCCCGCTTTGGGATCCGTGGCCACGGGCCCGTGAAGCCGCCTCGGCCGAGTCCACGCCGCCGCCGATCGGCAGTCGGAAAACCCACCATAGGGGTGGCCGAGGCACTCCCGCCGCTATCGATGGAGGTTGTCCCCACGGCGGTGGTCTCGACACATCCTCGCCGCCGCGTTCCTTACTTTTCTTCCTCCTCCTTTCCTCCTTCCGCTTCTTGCGGGAGGAGTCGACCTCGCTAGTCCTCGCCCGGGCGGCCGCCCGCGCTTCCTTATCCCCCGGGAGCGGCGCCTGGGAAGACATCCCCATGAGCCCCTGAGAGGATGCAGGAATGTCGGTCAAGTGCTAAGGACAAAGAAAAGAGAAGCAGAAAGGAATTTCACCGCTTACGGTTGGCGGAAAGCCGCGAGAATGGCTCGGGTGGCCATCCGCGCCACCGTGGCGCTCCGCCAGAACGGCCGCCACCGGGCCTCCACCTCGAGCGCGGCCAGCTCGGGTTCGCCATCCTCGCCGGCCGGACGGCCCCGCATACCGAAGCAGAGGGTGCGGCACAGGCACAAGTGGTTGCACGCGCATCCCCATGAAGGCGCGCACAACCACGCCCCGGTGAGCCCCGCCTCCTTTGAGCCCCGACCGCTTCCACGATCGGGGCCGCTTGTTCTTCTCCCTCTTTCGGCGCCCGGGCCCACCTCCTCCACCATGGGAAGCTCGCGGTGAAACGAGGCGCTGCTGCCGACGTTTGAACGTAGAGCCATTGAACGCCACCCTTGTTGGACGAGGGCGCTTTACCTCTAGGTACTCCGTGTTCGACCGGGCGGCCGAGGGCCAGCCACCTGAGGCGCCGCGGCGTCCGACGGCCTGTCCTTCCAGAGCCTTGCCTGGAAGAAGTGCCTCCACAACGCCCAGTGCGGCTCGATCCCAAGAAGGCTTCGCACAGCGTGATGAAGATGGCGATGTGGAGGACCCCATTGGGGTTGAGATGGTGCACCTCCACCTTGTAATGAAACAACAGCCCCCGGACGAACGGGTGCGTGGCAAGCAGCCAAAGCCGGCCAAGAACGAGGCGGGCACCACGATCTCGCAGCCCGCGGCGCTGGTGGCAGCCCTGGCCGGCACCCTCCGGTAGAAAGGTCTCGCGGCATGAGGAAGCCCTTCTTCACTAAGCCGAAGCGCGCATGTCTTGGCGCGAGCACCCCGCCACGACATCTTCACAGGGAGACGATCGAAGGTCGAAAGAAAGGTCGGGTTTTTTTCCTTAGCTCTCTAGTGCTTTTCTTGTTTCGAGGCGAGACAAAGAAGGCAAGAAAGCGTGACCACTCGAAAGCACCCAACGGCGATGATAGAGGATGTTAACGCCGCCAAGCAGCGCCCGTCAGCGGCGTCGCGACCACCTCGCTGTCGCGCCACCGTAACTCCGCCTAATACCACTCCGCTTTTAATCCTCGTCTTGTCAAAGACAAGGGCCATAAAGACGCCGCCCCCGAACAACGTGTCCCGTAACCTCTCGGTCTCCGCCTTTAGGCCGGAACGGTTGCTCCGGGGCGCGCGCGAGAAGCCCACTGGGCCGCTGCGGCCCCAAGACGGCAAAGCTTTGTGGCTTGCGCCAGGGGCCCAGCGAGAAGCTGTGGGTTCAAAAAGGCCTACCCCACCAGATGGGTATAAGGCCGCCCCAGCAAAACTTGAGCAAGGGGCAAGTATGAGGTGAGCCCCACGGTGGGCCCTCGGTTAGGTCGACTGACGGCCTAATCACCTCTACTCGCGTCCGAGACCATACTTCACACTCTCCGGGAGCTCATCAATGAGCGACACCGGTGTGCTCGGGTCGGCGGACGACCTAGAGTCCATACGGATTGAGTAGAAAGGTTTTTATGGGTCGCCCACGCAGGCCAGACACCCTACTCGGGACCGTCCGCTCGGAAGGGTCCCCTTGGCGGGACATCCCAGACCCACTCGGACTACCCGCTATTAGCTCCACGAGCACGGCGCTCAAACCAACGCAGTGGCGCGCGCCTCATCCCCTCCAGTCCCACACTGCGGATGGGGTATACATGTGGGATAGACGGCGGCCATTCCTCTCGCAGCTACCCTCGCCCGACGAGGACTCGAGAAGGATGTCGGACACCCGAACCTCACAGAGGCATCCGGTCGTTCTGCCAACCAAGGCACTCGGACACCAAAACCTCGCAGAGGCATCCGGTCGTCCCTGCCGACCAAGGCACTGTCTAGCTACGACGATAAACGAGCACTCGGACACCCGAACCTCACGGAGGCATCCGGCCGTCCCGCCAACCAAGGCACTCTGACACCGAACCTCACAGAGGCATCCGGCCGTCCCGCCGACCAAGGCGTCGGACACCAACCTCACAGAGGCATCCGGTCGTCCCGCCAACCAAGGCACTCGGACACCGAACCTCACAGAGGCATCCGGCCGCCCCCGCCGACCAAGGCACCGTCTAGCTACGACGATAAACGAGCACTCGGACACCGAACCTCACGAGGCATCCGGCCGTCCCGCCAACCAAGGCACTCGGACACCGAACCTCACAGAGGCATCCGGCCGCCCTCGCCACCAAGGCACCGTCTAGCTACGACGTTAAGCGAGCACTCGGACACCGAACCTCTCAGAGGCATCCGGTCGCCCCGCCAACCAAGGCACTTTCGGACACCGAACCTCACAGAGGCATCCGGCCGTCCCCGCCGACCAAGGCACCGTCTAGCTACGACGTTAAACGAGCACTCGGACACCGAACCTCTCGAGGCATCCGGCCGCCCCGCCAACCAAGGCACTCGGACACCGAACCTCACAGAGGCATCCGGTCGTCCTCGCCACCAAGGCACCGTCTAGCTACGACGATAAACGAGCACTCGGACACCGAACCTCACAGAGGCATCCGGCCGCCTCGCCAACCAAGGCACTTTCGGACACCGAACCTCACAGAGGCATCCGGTCGTCCCGCCGACCAAGGCGATCGGACACCGAACCTCACAGAGGCATCCGATCGCCCTCGCCACCAAGGCACCGTCTAGCTACGACGTTAAACGAGCACTCGGACACCGAACCTCTCAGAGGCATCCGGCCGCCCCGCCAACCAAGGCACTCGGACACCGAACCACACAGAGGCATCCGGTCGTCCTGCCGCCACCAAGGCACCGTTTAGCTACGACGATAAACGAGCACTCGGACACCGAACCTCACGAGGCATCCGGTCGTCACGCCAACCAAGGCACTCGGACACCGAACCTCGCAGAGGCATCCGGCCGCCCCCGCCACCAAGGCACCGTCTAGCTACGACGATAAACGAGCACTCGGACACCGAACCTCACGGAGGCATCCGGTCGTCACGCCAACCAAGGCACTTTCGGACACCCGAACCTCACAGAGGCATCCGGTCGCCCCGCCGACCAAGGCGATCGGACACCGAACCTCACAGAGGCATCCGGCCGTCACGCCAACCAAGGCACTCGGACACCGAACCTCACAGAGGCATCCGGTCGTCCCCGCCGACCAAGGCACCGTTTAGCTACGACGATAAACGAGCACTGACACCGAACCTCACGAGGCATCCGGTCGTCCCGCCAACCAAGGCACTCGGACACGAACCTCACAGAGGCATCCGGTCGTCCCGCCGACCAAGGCGGTCGAACACCGAACCTCACAGAGGCATCCGGTCGTCCTCGCCACCAAGGCACCGTCTAGCTACGACGTTAAGCGAGCACTCGGACACCGAACCTCACAGAGGCATCCGGTCGCCCCGCCGACCAAGGCACTCGGACACGAACCTCACAGAGGCATCCGGCCGCCCCTGCCACCAAGGCACCGTCTAGCTACGACGTTAAGCGAGCACTCGGACACCGAACCTCACAGAGGCACCCGGCCGTCCTGCCGACCAAAGCACTCGGACACCGTAACCTCACAGAGGCATCCGGCCGTCCCGCCACCAAGGCACTCGGACACCGAACCTCACAGAGGCATCCGGCCGCCCCGCCGACCAAGGCACTCGGACACCGAACCTCACAAAGGCATCCGGCCGTCCCGCCGACCAAGGCACTCGGACACCCGAACCTCACAGAGGCATCCGGTCGCCCCTGCCGACCAAGGCACTCGGACACCGAACCTCACAGAGGCATCCGGTCGCCCCCTGCCACCAAGGCACCGTTCTAGCTACGACGTTAAGCGAGCACTCGGACACCGAACCTCACAGAGGCATCCGGCCGTCCCGCCACCAAGACACTCGGACACCGAACCTCACAGAGGCATCCGGCCGTCCCCGCCGACCAAGGCACCGTCTAGCTACGACGTTAAGCGAGCACTCGGACACCGAACCTCACAAAGGCACCGGTCGTCCTGCCACCAAAGCACTCGGACACCGAACCCCACAGAGGCATCCGGTCGTCCCGCCGACCAAGGCACTCGGACACCGAACCTCACAGAGGCATCCGGTCGTCCTGCCGGACCAAGGCACTCGGACACCCGAACCTCACAGAGGCATCCGGTCGTCCTGCCGACCAAGGCACTCGGACACCCGAACCTCACAGAGGCATCCGGTCGTCCTGCCGACCAAGGCACTCGGACACTAGAACCTCACAGAGGCGTCCGGTCGTCCTGCCGACTAAGGCACTCGGACACCCGAACCTCACAGAGGCATCCGGTCGTCCCTGCCGGCCAAGGCACTGTCTAGCTACGACGTTAAACGAGCACTCGGACACCCGAACCTCACAAGGCATCCGGTCGCCCTGCCGACCAAGGCGCCGCCCACAACGATTAAAATTAAAGCAAAACTCATCACAAAGACATTTTCGTAAAGAAAAAGAAAATTTCATTATAGGCCAACAGGCTCAAACTTTACACGACTTTACACACATGCAAGCGGATACAAGAGTGGCCACGCCGCACCACGCGAGGACTCTACCCACGCCTAGAACCTATCAAACATCCGTGCGGCATCGGTGGCACCAACGGCATGTTGGTAGGCCCTTGCACGGTCGACGGACGGCCGCCGCGCCGCGAAGCAACACGCCGATGCCTCACGCCGTTCAGCGACATCGACGCGGCCGCACTAACTCACGGTCGGCGCCCTTGCGCCATCGCCTCCGTAAGGGCCCCCTTACCACCTCGAGCCTCGGGCGGCCTCGGCGTAGCGTCAACGAAGCGGCGTCACGGGCTGCGACTTCTTCCTCCCTAAGCTCGGCCATCGCTGGTCGAACTCACCCAAAGCTCGGCCGGAGGATCTTCTTCTTCCATCAGCGACGCCATCGCGAAGCTAAAGACTAGAGGGTGTCTCAAGCCATTTGAAAGAACAAAAGAAAAGCTCTCATCCCTTCAAGCAAGCTACGCACATATATATATATCCGACGAAGGAGGCTAAGCGTCTCGAGTAAATGCGGGTCTTAAAAACGAAGCATCCTTCACGTAACCCGGCGATCAAGAAGACGAGCAGGCGCGGCGCGCTAAACTATACTCGGCATGCGCAACGAGGCGAGTAAAACCCCGCGGTTCAAATGCCCCGCCAAACTCTGGACAGCCGCCGGATCCAACGGCACACCGACGGAAATCGCTTAACCGGATCGGTGGACCGACCTACGAGCCCGCCACCACTTTCGCCCAAGTTCAACCCCAACCGAACTGCCAAGTCGCCGGGAGTTCGGGGCTCTTGACGAATACTAATAAAAGGATACCCCAACAGCCCAAGCGACGAGCGCGCCTCAAGCATATCTCCACAACAGTAGCGCCGCCGCCCGCCGACCGAATCGCTGCGAGACCGCGCCAAGACATCCGCTCCCGACCGCCGGGAAGCGAATCCGACAGACAGCGCCCCGCCCCTCTTGGCGGGCGGGATCTCCCGACTCAACCGAACCAAGGCGACGGACGCCGAGTGCCGCGTGTCGAGTCCTCATCGCCTACCGCCACGCACCCCGAATGAGGTCAATCGGAGCGACTATACAAGGGCGGTGGCTCCTTCCCAAGAAGATCCGTGATTGCGAAGACAAAGCTTCTAGCCCCATCAACCGACCACGACAAAGACGAGCGACGCTCCTCCCGAGGCGGCACCAACGCCACGCACTCGACGTCGGCGATTCGCAAGGGTCACAGAGGGCAAGTACGCTATTTCCCGGGGAATACCTAACCTCCCTGACCACCAAGGCTACCAACCCAGCATGGGCAAGACGGGTGGCGACCAGTCCACAGGACGAAGGACCGGAGCTCCTAGCATAGGTCACCTCGCTCTTCCTCCCAACTCTCGATGTAACCTGCCCCTTCCTTCTGTATAAAAGGAGGCAGGGCTAAACGATTCGAAAAGGGCGAGAACGAGAGGGAGAGGGAGATATCAGAACACGAGGAGACTAAGTCATTTAGGGGCCTCGTCTGTAAAAACATAGTGCAAAAAGCAATACAATACGGCCATCCGAATCGGGTAGGGACTTTCACCAACCAAGATACATCTTGGACTCACGAGTCTAACCATTGGAGTGGGGCAGCAACCCCTAGACTTACAAATTTACTTGCCGGCGCTCGAAAATGCCGACAATTGCCCACCTTTCCTCATCAGCTTGAGCTTTTGGGTGAACTGGCTGGTGCATGCAACTCAATATGGTATCAGAGCCAAGAGGTCTCGAGTTCAAGACCCGGTTGACGCAATTAAAAAATAATAATAATTGCAGTCCACTTCTATTCCACGTCCTAGGCCTGAGGAAGCCTACACGTGAGGGGGAGTGTTGAAGTATAAGTGAATTTGCCCACCTTTCTTCATCAGCTTAAGCTTTTGGGTGAACTGGTTGGTGCATACAACTCAATATGGTATCAGAGCCAAGAGGTCTCAAGTTCAAGACCTGGTTGACGCAATTAAAAAATAATAATTGCAGTCCACTTCTATTCCACGCGCCTAGGCCTGAGGAAGCCTGTACGTGAGGGGGAGTGTTGAAGTATAAGTGAATTGCCCACCTTTCCTCATCAACTTAAGCTTTTGGGTGAACTGGTTGGTGCATGCAACTCAATAAACACCATTGGCTGCCTACCAGAATTGTGAAGAAACAGTACTACCGTTTGTACTCATCACATGGACCCAACTCTCAATTTCCACTTGATCTCTTCCATGGCAAAACTTTCCCAAGAGTCACTCTCCTTTGCTCACCTGTTATTGTATTCATAGATACGATCGATGCATTGCATTTAGTGGTCACTAGCTTTAGGCCCGGTTTGGATTGAAGGATTGTTTCCCAGTTTGGTCGGAAGGATGGATGATTTACACTTGCCTGCACCTTGGAGCAGCAGCTTACAGAATTTTCCTTGAAAATAACACAAGGACTGTGATGAGTTAAGAACCAGCAGGCACCAACCACAGATCGTACGGGCCACAAATACTAATTGCCTCAACGACGGGAGCAAGAGGGGCAAGTACAATAGCAAAACCAACTACTGGCTAATAGTAAGTTAAAAGCTAGTTTGTACAATATAACTGTCTCTAAAGGTTGTCTTTAGATGTTGTGCAATAACTATATTTTCTCTTATACTTAAATGATCTACCTATGCTCCCGTGCAAAGCTGGCTACTAAATAAGAGCCAGCTCTCTTCTCTCTCCTCTTTTCTCACTCCTCCATATAAACCAAAACTGATATGTACAGGCTAAGAGCCAGCTGACATGACCTTATTGTACATGCCCTAAAAGGTTCTGCAACATTGCAAGGTTTCCAAGTGCAGAGCAATTCCGACCATCACATCACTACACAAACAGGCCTGATCACTTTGTATACACATATTTGGGTCGTAATGGCCTCTTCTTGGCTTGTGTTTCTCCCTGTTCTTTGCCTGGGAGTGCTCCATGAACTTCCGACTTCGCGTGCCGCTCGTGCCTTCATCTTCGGGGACTCTCTCGTCGACAATGGCAACAACAACTACCTGATCACCTCGGCGCGGGCCGACTCGCCGCCCTACGACATTGACACGCAGATCATCGGGCAAGGGGACGCTTCTGCAATGGCAAAAACGTGCCTAACATCATCAGTTAAGTTAATTTTGACTCATCTTGTAGTGTCCTATTAGTTTAGTTCATGCTATGCAGCACATTGCTCAACAGGAAGAGTTGAGTAGACTGCACCGTCGAATGCGTCCCTCTCATCGAGGTAAACGTTCATGCGGAACACAGCGTGCACGCTGACACGAGCAGGTTGACGCCCGCTCGGGTGAGCGCGAAAGCGACCACAGTGGCCGCGCCGAGGATCGGTGAGCATGACGCGGTCGTCGACCTCACGGTGGATGCAGACGAGCAGCTCGCCGTCACCACGGCAGAAGTAGAGCGCGAGCCAGGGGACGATGAGTGCGAGGAAGGCGAGCATGAGAGTGGATGGTAGAGAGGGAATGAAGATAACATGCCACGCGACGCAAAAATACGTTTATATCCTTTACAAAAAAATATTTTTATTGGTAAAAGTCCATAAGACCCTCAACAAATCAATGGCCATATCTAATTTGTACGACCACCATATACTAACTGTATAATGTACCGTAAAAATGCTCTTTAATTAAGGGAACATCTATGCATTTGTCGAGTGATTTTGAGCCCACAACCCTAACGCTGCCGCCACCGAGCGCCTCATCGCCTCGTTAGCGAGGCCCTCCAGTGAACCCCTCCCCCATTGCTGCTGCCTTCTACGTCATCACCGCCTCCTCCTCTGTGCATCTTTACCTCTAGCCTCTGCCCTCCTTCCTTGTCTCCAGATCCACGACCGCCACACGCCACCTCCTAACCTCTCTCTTCCTTGCTACCCCAGCCGCCTACCACACTCCTCCAAACCTATGGCCGAGGTGCTAGGTGGTCACTTATTATTAACCGTTCGGATGAATGGGATTCTTAGTTTCATTAAGGAAAAAAGAGAAATACTATATAACCTTATACCATTGTCCTCCATATCAACGATTTAGATAAAAAAAACCTTTCGATATAGACCCTAGGTATATTAGCCATCTGATATTTTTCAATCTGCTTTGAACAGCCCGAAGTCTTATCCCATCTATCCACCACTCGTCTCCTCTGCTCTCTCTCCCTGTGATCGTTGGTCTATAGGGCGCCATCCACCTCCGATACTCTGCCATCAACATGTCCATCGAGTGGAGGTTGAGGTAGAGCTCCTTGGTGGACAACTTCTCCTCAAGTAGCACCTCGTTTTCGAGGAGATGAAGCCCATGTCCTACTTGAACACATAGCAAGCATTTTGGTGGAAATACCAGGTGGGTAATAACTTAGCGAGTGGCGACCTGGAGGTAGAGCGGCGATCATGGTGGAGGTAGCATGGTGGGAGGTGGATGCTGACGATGGGATCCACTTGATCAGGTCATCTTCCTTGTCACCGGGGACAAGATCCAGTGGATCCAATCGTCTTTCTCATCGTCGGCGACGGGATCCGTCAGATCTCGTGACCCTCGACTGCCTCCTAATCTGGGTCACAAAGTGGTCGTCTGTTGGTGGCTAGCAGGTGACGACCGGCAATACAAAGAAGACACGTCATGTAGAGGTCGGCTATCAGCATGGTGGGAGGAAAACATTGACGATAGGATTCACCTTCTCCAGTCGTCTTCCTCGTCAACGATGACGGGATCGCCAGATGCTACGACCCTCGCCTGCCTCCTCATCTGGGTCACAGAGCGGTACAACGCCGACTCTACCCATATCGCCTCGAGGCTCAACTTCGATGTCACGCACGTCACGAGCAACTTTGAGCTTTGGCTACACCCCCTAGGGAGGGAGGAGGCGATAGTAAGGTGAACCCATATCACATCTTTGCTTCTTTCTTTAAAAGAATCTAGTGACCTTACCAACATCTCCACAAATCCTTGTTTCACCCATAAAAAATCTCTAACAAAAAAAACAAAAATATTACCCTATAACAAGCAAATTAACTACTAAATATATATAATAATTATCCCAACAATCTCCCTTTATAGTACACGGTAGAGGTGCGATGCAAATAACGGTGAAGAAATCATAGGCATGATGTAAGACAAGTTCGATGACAGTAGAGGTATGGTGTGAGCCGGGATAGAGCCATACACTGCGATGAAGTCAAGAGCATGAACAATATAAGACTAGTGATAATAGCTTAACATGATGATTAATATTATTTTTATTCATAGTAAACACCAACATTCGGATACTGTTGAGTAATTTGCTGTTCGGGTCTTTGGGAACGATGCAGCCATGCAGTCAGCTAGCGTCCGTAAACTTTTTGTGAATTTTTTTTCGTTCGTATACAAGCGCTCCTTGGTTAACTTGCCAGTAATCTCATGTAATTAGTGGGGTTTAATTGGACTCAATTACTTGATGATTGATTGTATAACACCTTTTTATATCTGGCACACCGAGAGATTAACCATCTCATATCAATCTGGGATCACGAGCACACGCACCTCAGAAAAAAAGAAAAACAAAACAGGGATATGGTGGGCTGTGGAAAGGTAAAAGCTAACTACTTCCTTCGATCACAAATAATTATCGTTTTGAACATTAATACGGCCGACAAAACATATCTTTGATCACTAATTTCTATACTAATATACTTATAGAAACCAATAAAGTTATAATATTATGAAAGTACTTTTCGAGACAAATCTATACACATGATTTTCATGTATCCAATTTATATATTTAAAAAGATACTGACGACCAAAGTTTTAAAAGTTTAACTGCACCTATATCCAAAACAACAACTATTTGTGATCGGAGGAAGTAGTAAAAAAACAAGTTTTTTTAGCCGATCGATTTTCATATGGCTCTGTTTAGGATGGCTTTAGCTTCGGCTTCTCCCCTTGGAAGCCGAAAGCTATTCCAAATGGTTGGTAATTTTTTCGCAGCAAGAAGTCAAAACCAACAGCCTATTTGTACTGGAAAAAACTAAAAGCTGGTCTAAGGTAGCTTCGTACGACTTCGGTGGGTTATGATTCACTTTTGACTTTTCCACTAGAGTTGAAAAAAATTATCACCTCCTACCAAGTATAAAATCTCAAACCGCACCCCTCTCACTCGCATTCCCGATCCACATCTCCCACACTTAAAAATTATACTAAAAATCAAACCGCCAAACATCAAACCTATTCAGATTAGTCATTTTAGCCTTCAACCATACAATTCAACCGAAATTTACTTTTCAAAAAAACCTAACCATACTAAACAGAGCCCATACATGCATGCACTTGTGCGTACGTGTTCGACAAGTTTTCATCGTCCTGTCAAACGGACAGGTACGTACATGCTGAAGAATTCAATAGTCTCCAAATGAGGTGGTATGTGGGTCGTCGGATGTCGTAAGATGAGATCAATTCATCACTGTGCTAGCTTTTGCACAGCGAAGGACAGAGAAGAGCAAATTAACGGCACCGTACCTGTCTGCTATTTCGGTCGTTAACGAAAACTATACAGTCGCAGCATGGTTGGCAATGCAAATAATATACTCTACAAAATTACCAGGGTCATTTCACTTTGGAAACTGCTAGAAACTTATACGCGGCGTACGCCGCGGGCGCCGCTCTCCACGTGAGCAAATCGAGAAAATGCGCGATCGACGCTCCACACATGAATAAATCGAGAAAACGCGCGAAAAGGATTTAAAAAGGATTTTGTGTTTTCCGCAAAAGAGCTTAAACGTAATGCTAGAAAAATGCAACAAGGATCTAAATGCAATGTATATTTTTTTTAAAAAAAATATGACATGAACGTTTTTCCCCCGAAAAGGACCTAATCATAATTCCGTTTTTGGTAAAAAGACTCGAGCGCAAGCCTTAAAACACATAAAGGACCTAGACGTAATATATATTCTTTTTTCGAAAAAAAGACCTAACCGTATTTTTTCCCCGAAAAAAAGACCTATATATAATTTTTGTTTTCAGAAAAGGATCAGGATGCAATTTTTTTCGGCTCGCGGCTCGAGCCGAGCCGGCTTCCTCTACGGCTCAAATCAACGAAGAGGCAGGAAACTTGCAGGGATTAGGAAAGGTAGTATTAGTCCCGTAGCATTTTTTTCTTAGCAAACTTGATCTCCTTACGAATAGAACTACAAAAAAAAATATCAGCCCCAAGGCTAGAAAAATGACAATTTCTCAGCGATGCCATCTAGGATGATGAACCTTCGCTGCAGTGCAACTCCAAGACCATGTAAATATGTTCTGAAGATGTATTTCTCGTTCATAGTAAATTGCTTCCTCTAAACACAGAAAGTTTTGTAGTACGTCATCCTTCTCTGAATGCGGAAACTTAGTGAAAAGTACAGTACGTGATCCTGCATTGAAGGCGGCCTCGCACACGGGCTGAGGCGGACAGCGAAAGCTGCGAACCAACTCGTCTACCCGCCACCACACTGGTCCACACAGGAGCACACAAGCCCACCTCGGCTTCGCGGAGCGAGCCATCCAGCGGTGCAGATCGCGCCACGTACGCTCTCCCGCCTGCTCCTCGCCCACCGCCCCCCTCCCCCGCGGCCTCGCTCGCCGGACGGCCGCCGTCTTGTCCGTTGCGCCCGCCCCGCGGGGGCACCGGTGCCCTCTGCGCGGCGTGGTGCTCGACATGGACGGGACCCTCACGGTGCCCGTCATCGACTTCCCGGTCATGTACCGCGAGGTGCTCGGCGGGGACGCGGCCTACGCCGAGGCCCGCGCGGTCGGTGGCGGCTCCGTAGACATCCTCCACTGCATCGAGTCCTGGGCGCCCGACGAGCAGCGCCGCGCCTACGAAGTCATCGCGCGGTTCGAGCGGGACGGCCTCGACCGCCTACAGATCATGCCCGGTGTGCGTCTCGGCCCGCGTTGGATTCTGATTTCGTGGACCAGGGCAGTGCTCTGGTAGTTTGGTTTGTTCATCGGTGTGTTGCAGGTTGCGATTTGGTGTGGGTTTTGCAGTGAGCTTAATTGCTCTTGTTTCTTGAGATTGGTTTGGTGCAGAAAGGGGAAATATATAATAGCTTCTGCCTAATGCCTTTCTGTTCTTGGCTGGAGTAATATCTAGTTCACACGATTGTCTTCTTAATGCCTCCTATAAATGATCAGAAAGAAGTCACCTAGCATCGGGAACTGTGCGTTGAGAACTGCTTTGGACTTCTTTACTAGTGTGTATGTTTGTGTATAGCAGAGAGGGGTTGCTTTGCTTAACATATGCCAATGTGTTCATGTCTAGCATGTGGTGGTGTCATTTTTGTAAAATGAAATTGAGCTTTTTGTACCTAATTGTACATAAATAACAACAACCATTAGCTGAATTTGTCTGTAAGTACTTTGTTATGTTAGAGACATTTATACAGCTACTGATTCCTACCTTGGAATTTTCGCAGAAGGGGGTTTAATCACCCTCAATGTGAAGGATGCAGTTGAATTGTTTCACCAAAGATTTGATGTAAGTTGTTGCATTACCTTCGTTCTGATCATCAATTATTCATTTGATGCTCCGTGTTCCTCTGATCTGCTGAATATAGAATAATAATGTAATATGCCTAGGCAACATTCAACTCAATGTATGATTCTTTATTAGTTATTCCTCTTAGTTATTTTCTGGAACCAGCCTCTTGCACCATCCTGAACATACTTTTTTATGATCCTCCCTGGTACGGTCCCTATATAGTGTGGAGGATGCCTAAAGTTTTCCAAATTCTGACATTATATTGTATTATAAATTAAATTTTTATGATAATTGTCTACTAACCTTCAGACTCTATTCTGCTCTGTAACTCAATCCGATTTATTGCTAGTCATTGTATTGCTATAATGAAGTGAGATAATCATAAAAAAACTTGAAGTGTCGTTGACTTTAGTATGGTTATTTGTCTGGACATCTCCGGAACTTCTGCAAATGATTTTTTGTTCCTGCATTAAGTAGGGAAATCCGCCCCTATAAGCCAGATCCAGCTCCTCTTGGAACATTCGACCAAACGAGGTGATCATGGTTGGTGACAACCTCAAGGATGATGTGAGCACCCTTCATCTTATTATAAAGTCAAGATATGAATAATTATATAGTATGCTCTGTCTCATGATTTCAACAGTTAAGATTCACCAAACATCTATAATTTTTGTATACATATTATTGCATCATTGCTTTATCTTTTTTTTTAAAACCAAGATATTACCCATGAGTCTGCACTGTAAGTTACATTATCTCTTCAACATAGTCATGAGCCAATATAAATTGTGATGTTGTTGCTTTGATAAAGGCCCCTTGTAAGATGTGGCAAGTTAATGTAGTAATACCTTTATCTGGAGTGCTGGACATCCCTTTAAGCTTAACACTAACAGTTTTGTGAATCAGAAAGTAGGTCCAGTAGGTTATGTACACTAAAACCGTATTTGTGAAATACTTGCCATTGAAAACTTGCGCAGGTCGTCTGTGGAAAGAGAGCAGGAACTTTTACTTGCTTGCTTGATGAAACAGCGCGATATGGTCACCACGATTCTTTGCCTGAGGATGTTAGACCTGACTTCAAGGTGTCTTCACTTTCTGATGTATTATCGGTGCTGGAAGAGCATTTTGACCTGGCACCTGTGTCTGCTGAGAGTAGAATCTGACAGGAAAGTTTTAGTTAACTGTATGGTAATGTCGAATCAGCTCCTAGTCCGTACACCTTGTGTAATATGGATGCTGTTGATGGCGTTTCAAGTATCAGAAACCCAGGTAGGAAAATGACTACTACCATAGAAGTTGATTTCCGTGTACCCGTAATTGAAATGATCCATTGTTGATTGTCAAGGGCTTCGATTTGCTGTAAATCTATTACCTGTCCGTACTCGGTGGCACAAGTTACTTTCTGTTGTAGACTAAATCAATCCTCATGATAATGACAGAATTTGCCATGAATATCCGTCAATTCAGGAAAAAAAAATAACTACCTTTGTGATCTGGCATAATCATCTGTTCACCTCTGCGAGCCCTAGGGTAGTAAACTATCTATACCCCTTTATAATGCACGTAAACATTCTTTTCTACGTCTACCCCAAATAATGCATCCTACAAGAGATGGCCCAACATTCGTGCACCCAGCGAAACGTCCCCAGAAACTTGTCTCTATCAAAATTAACCTCTCAGATCTTTCCTCAGCTTTACTCACCCACATCCGATGGCTATTGTTTAATGTGTCTAACCATCCTCAAGGAAAAGGAAACAAACGTCCTGGAATCAAGGAAAAGGAAACAAACGTCCTGAAAAAAAAGGACCATACATTACGTGCTGGGAAAAGGAACCCGGGAGACGGGGCAGCGCGGTATTATTTTTTTCCGAATCAGGCTCTTGCGGCAATGAATTTGCGATTGTAGCCTCAAACCGAAAAAATTCAATGGAGAGGTTCTGGAATTTTTTTTCCCATGTCCGAAATTATCCAGCGGATGGTGGGTAATTTCAGGCACGAAAAAAGAACCAAGCTCTACCCGGCCGCTGGATAATTTCGGGCATGGGAAAAAATTACAGTGCTTCTCGACCGTAGAAAAAAAATACTAGCACTCTCCATTGATTTTTTCTGTCTCAAGGCTACTATCGCAAATTCATCGCCCGAGAGCCTGATTCAAAAAAAATTATAACGATGATACTAATATAGTAAAAAATTCGAACTTGGGGGCTGGTAAATAATACCGCGCCATCGCTCTGCTGAATTTTTCCGACTCAAGGCTACAATCGCAAATTCATCACCGCGAGAGTCTGATTCAAAAAAAATTATAACGATGATGTCAATACAGTAAAAAATTCCTAAAAAAAACAATCAAGCGGTGCCCGTCCGCTTGATAATTTTGGCAAAAAAAATAGAAATGCTCGGTGGCCGCTGAAAAATTCAAGCGTGGGAGAAAAAATTTAAAAAAATTCAAGCGATCTGGCCCACCTTGAATAATTTCGGAAAATATGGAAAAATAAATGCGCTCACGATCATTTGGATCCGCAGAGAAAAAAAGATAAAAATTAAACAGCGCTCGTCGGTCGCTGGTTCTACGAGAAAAAATTGAAAAAAATTAAGCAGCACTCACAAAAACCACCGCTGGTTCTATGGATAAAAAATGGAAAACAATTCAGCATTCTTCGTGCGCTGAAATTAGGTTCTATGGGGTTAGATCCGTAAAAAAGTCTCGAGAAGGGTCATATTCGGAAAAAAAATACGATCACGAAGCCAGGACGGTAAAAAATTAAAGTCTGGTTTTCTTGCATGCGGATCTTCCCTGTTTATTTCCTTGTTTGATTCGCTCTCCTTCCAAATATGTAGTACGTACAGTTTTGGCCAGGATAGTAAAAAAATCAAGTTTGATTTTCTTGCATGCGGATCCTCCCTGTTTATTTCCTTGTTTGATCCGCTCTTCTTCCAAATATGTAGTACGTACAATATGATCACAAGATAAAGTTGTTGCAGGCACTTAAAAAGGCACTCGTATCTTCACATCCTTTTTCTTTGTGCGATCTCATATGCAACAGAATCCTTAAAAAACACAAACTGAATTCATGCCTTCCTTTCCCGTGTTCCTTGCGCAGGTCCCGGGAATTCCTAACTAAAGAACGCCCAAACTCCAGGACGGAGGTGCCATACCTCCAGCCGTTCGGCGAGACCGCGAGGCTTTTACGTGCGGCAACGGCGGCCGGCGGCATCGACGTACATACATACGTAGGCGTGCGGCGATGGCGACGGCAACCGACGACGTCGGCGTACATACATACGTACGCGTGCGGCAACGGCGACCGGCGACGTCGGCTCTTTCATGCCTGGACAAAGGTACAAACAGAACTGTCTAAGTCCAACTTGGCTTCAAGTGCTTGCTATCTCATGAACTGATTGCTTTAATGCAGGGGTGCGCATGCTCGCAAGCGATGAAACCATGTATTTCAGGTATCCCATATGCCACTACATAGATTTACAGTTCTGAGTATGTTTTGATATTTTTGCGTTATATATATACACATTATGCAATAATCAACTAGCTACTTTTTAATGTTTTAATTTATCGCAGTCACTTTATAATTACCGACGGTACCATAAGTTTCGTGTCAAGGTTGAAGATGAGAAGCTTGCAAAATTATTTAACGCTTGGCCTGAGACTGGAATTGCGTTGTCTGAATGCCGAATGGTAAGCTTTGCTTAATAAATTGTTTAACGCTTTATTATGTTACTATATATGTGTACAAAAGATATAATGTCTATATTTGTAGATTATGCTGTCTTTTCATCACGAAGGATGATTCAGCATGTTATTGTTCGACATGAAGGACAGGGTTATCTCCATTATTGATCCAACACCTCTACCCGAATGGGTTCCAACGGATAAACCATCCAGTTACTATCTTGATATAATACAAAAAATTGGTATAATATTCGATCGTGCTATGAGGATAGTAAATCCCTCATGAAACGACGATATCTATAATTGACGTATTGTAGTTCCAAAGTCTGTTCCAAAAATAATAGACTAGTAAGTTATTTAGACATGATTAGTAAATAGTTAATTTTTTGTGTACTTACATATAGCAATTAAATATTGTAAAGTAGGTTAATAACATGATCTGCATGGTCGGTACTCTCTATTTTATTAATCACTTTTTATAAGGTTGTAAAGTAGGTCTATACTGATGATGCTCTACAATGTACTTATAGGGTTCACTTATCCTCAAGAAGTGTTTCTTAATTGAAATGCTAAAATACAAGTGGAATGAGTGCGCAGAAAACATCCCTCAAGACATAAGAACAAGTCTTAAGAGCATACGGAAAACTTTTAGCGAAAAATATTATTGAGTATTATATCTTCATTTTTGTATTCTCATACGGGCACTGTGATTTCTTTATTATTACGTGTTATATTCATACTTATCTTCTCATTTAATTGATAAGCGGATGTACTGCCGTCGCAGCGTTAGCACAGGCACTATATTAGTACTATATTGTTCACGTAGCTCGGCATGGGGTTGCTGCAAAATCCTCATATGTGTATTAGCATGTCATGGACGCTTTTGTCTAGGTTGTAAACCGAGTCAGACCTGGACCTTTGTTATTTCCGGACCAGTTTGACGTAGGAAGGAAATCTTATAGGCAACCAGAAGAGCCTTTTTTGTAGCTGAAAATGATATTGTGTTGTGGCTAGCTAGAAACAAACCCCGCGTGCAGGAAGAGAAGAGGCATGCATCAAGGTGCACGATGGAGTATGAGATTCATTCATTCTGTTTTAGGCCCTCGAAATATTTTCTGTTTTAGGCAGAGTGCATCATAGATTATAAATTGGGCGGCTTGAAAGTTAGACAATCACCACGAGAAAACAAACTTATTTTATCATACTAAATCTATGTTCTATATGTATAATTAAACCGTGTCGTACTGATACGGCCTAACTCTCCTCTAGTAAACTCAGGCACGGTCTATTGGCACAGCGTACCACCTCTGTACCGTGTCGATCCGGACACATCCATTTAGATTGTCGCAGAGGACAGGAAGAGAGCTGTGGACGCGTGGGGCACCGAGCAGTGTGATTGTGTGGAGAGGGCCTCGCCATCTCCGGGGATGCGCCGTGGCCAGCACTAGCATCGGCGCCGTTAGCTCGTCACCTAGGCCAGCCCGTAGGCTCCAGATCAATGGCCATCAAGAATGGCCTCCAGGTTCATGGTCATCGTGGCTGTTAGCCCATCCCTAAGCCGCAGAGATCGGCGGCTGTGTGGAGGTAGCATCCTCGCCGCCGCACGCTTCGCCTCGCCGCACACAGATCTGGAGGTCAACTTTGCCACCCGTGCCTCCACCTCCACGTTCGCCACCCACACGGCTTCCTCCTCGCTCACGGATCATCTGAGGGTCAACGTCATCGTGGCCGTCCGTCGTCGTGGTCGCCAAATTAGATCTCGAGCTTGATAGGAGGGATTCCATCGCTATCGAGGATGGGTGAGGCTGGCCGCAGACGCTGTTGCTAGGAGGCTAGGAGGGAGGGATACGAAAGATGAGGGGAGGGAGAGAGGTGAGAGAAGATGAGAGGTGAGGGAGGACTGGACTGAGGTGTTGTTGCGCTGAAAGGATAATTTAGGCTTCAGGCTCCCAATCCCAATCTTTATCTACTGTCTGCAAACTTGTTTTGGGAGGAAAACTTACTTGTTTTGTTAATTCGGCTGGATGTTCTGGGCTTTTTCTTTTCACAGCGGTAGCATAGCGTGGTATATGGTATGGCCCGCAAAACAAATTAGATCTTTGCTGTTTCGAAACCAAAGATCATCCCATCCCATCTTTGCTTCCAATATTTACACGTGCCTTACCAAATTTTGATAATGTTGACCAAATTTGGTTTGCTATTAAATTTTAACGAGATTCCTTTCTCCTTTGGTTCTCTAGTTCATTTTCTTGCTAATCTTTGGCTAAAACATTGGCACATAATTTGGTGACCAAATTTTGATATATAATCTAGTTTGACAAATTATACCTTTCCTAAAGCCGGAAGGATTCCCGGAAGAAGAGCCATGCCACGTCGCGCCCTTTCCAAAAAGCCCCTTGCGTTTTCTGCAATTTCGTTCGGCTCCCAGCCGTCCAGAGCCGTCCGTTTTTTGCGTCTGTGCAGATCCGACCATTCGTACTCCCCCTCGCGCGTGGCTCTGGCTGCGCTCGCCGACTCGCGCGAGGAGCTCGGCTCGCTCCTTCCCCGTGCGCTGCGTGCCCCTCGCGAGAAGCTTCTTCCTGCCCCGCCGTGAACTCGAGTGCACGGATACACTCACCTCGCCTCCTCCGCTCGCCCTCTCGAATCCCCCTGCCCTCTTGCCTCCAGAACCAGGCCGTCCAACTTGTCCTCCACGGATCCCCTCAAAACGCGTGCCTCTCCCAAAACCCCGCCACCGCGCCTCTCGCATTGCCGCCGAGCTAGGGTTCCGACGAGCTCGAGACCTTGCCGCTATCGCGCCTTCCTCCTCAAGTGCTTCGTTTCCGCCGAGGATGCTCGCCCTATACTCATACCCATTGAATTTATCCCGCCGTCGCCCCATCCTCGCCTCATGATCACTGGATTTGCCTTCGGGAGGCGACATCGGCCGCGGCAGCGATAGATTCCCCGTCGCTCCTCGGTTTCTCGCCTCCTCGCCCAACCCGGCCAGTGCGAGATTATTCTTCGCCTCGTTCTTGTCCCAGACATAAGAGTTTGATTTTGGCCGTGCCTAGGGGAATTTGCACGAGCTTTGGTAGTCTTTTTTTGGATTTTTAGGTCGATTTGCGAGGAGTCGTGCGGCTATGTTTATCCCGTTTCTCTCGATTTTTTTGCAGCCTAGCATCCCGAGATTTCATTAGCCTATAGTTTCTTGCTTCCATCGGTACGCCAGGGAATCTTGATACGCTGTTCTGATTTCGATTCTTGTTCAGTTTGGGAACGAGCTTTGAGTTCTTCTCCTCTACATGCTAATGCTTCTCAGCTATTCAGACTACGTTCTAACTTCAGAATTTTGTGTTCCTTGATTGAGACACTTGCTAAATTTCCTGTACAATCTAGGCTAAGAACATCTGCCGTGGATGGAGAGGAGCGACGAAAAGATGATCCCCAATGATTCAGACCCTCTCCTTGAGAGGAAGAATCAGGCTACGGAGCCGTCGTCGCAGCTGGCAACCGTGAGTGCACTGCAGATCGACGACGAGGAGACAGATGCCTCCCGTACCGCGTGCTGCCACATTTGCCTCAAGGCCGAGCTTTAGATAGGTGATCATCTTGTGTATTAAAGAGTGCAATTTTGTTCTGCCAATTGAATTGCGTTGTTTCGATTCATTGGGAATGCTTTTCTTTATGGCAGATTTTGTTCTCCGGTTGCAGAAAGTAGAAAAAGGTTTATGCCTACTGCTTATTACTTGCCCGGTTGCAGAAAGTAGAAAAAGGTTTATGCCTACTGCTTATTACTTGCTCACAGTGGTCCACCAACTTCATTTAGTTGTCGAAAATTTACAGAAATTGCAGAAAGTAGAAAAAGGTTTATGCCTCTCGCTTATTACTTGCTCACGGTGGTCCACCAACTTCATTTTGTAGTCGAAAATCTCGTAAATTGAAATCTAGCTTTATACCCTCCCGCCATCAAGATCTCGGTGACTTAACTAATTTAACAACCGCCTGTAACTGGATAAGATCTCAAACATGTTACATCTAAGGTCTAAAGCTGACTCTTATACCCAACACTGCAAGTGTTAGCAGGAATAGGTGTCGATATTGCTCTTTATAATTGACCGTGCAGTAATGATTTCCATGTCACATATAGGTCGGATGCTTCAATTTTGTCTTTTCTTGTCCAACCAATTGGTTATCTGATTCAAAGCTTCTATTTTCATGTCATTTTTTTACGCAAGTGATCAGTTGATCACCTTCCATGTGCAAAGGAACTAATTCTCATAGAATGCAATTATTGTAACACGTGATCAGCCATCAGGTAATCTTCGTTTCCCTACTTAATTTTAGAACACCTTCAATTTCAAGGACACAAAATACCATTTCACCTTTCAGAAAATCTTACAATGTTTCCCATTCCATTAGTCACAAGTCGCAATTGCCTTCTTTTCTTATATCCTGTAGGTTGGTTCAACAGATTATCCATCTTTGTTTTGGTTACGGACATTGATGCTCCTCCTGCGCTATTGTTTGAGCAGACTCTTTTATTTGTTTTCTCAAGTGATGTGAGTACCTCTTAATCCCAATCGATATGCTTATGTGTATGCCGCATTCCGTTTTTTTTACGGATATTAAATATTTTTATTCTATCTTACAGATCATAGAGATAATCACGTTGTGGCGAAGTTATTTACCTTGTAGAAGTATTCGCCTTATTTCTTAAGATTGCCGTGTAATAAAAAGATTAGTTAATCAAGTCGTAAAGAGATCAAGTCATTCAATAGGGACGGCAAGGGAACATCAAGGCGAATTGTGTTAAAATGGCTTGCTTTGTTGTGATGGAGAAGTCATGCTTGATCGCTATTTCATTAGAGGGTAAGCTTTTTAATCAAATTTTTTTATCATAATTTCCACTTTCGATTGTCATTATGTTGATCGCCAAGCTAAACAAACTACCAATTCATAAGTTAGGTAGTACTTGCTTACAACTTTGCATGGACACCGCCGCCTTATTTCACTTGCGTTTGACTGCTGACTTATTTAGAGTACATTTGTTTTGCATAATTTGAAACTTTGAGTCCATCCGCACTAGCGGTAATTTTAGGTATCATCGCTGAAATTTTATCCTTTCGAAATTGTTTTAGAGACATCTGACATGGTGACCAGAGTTGGGGTACACTTCAAAGAAACATTAAGGGAGTTGGGTGGTCTTGATGATATTTTTGATGATATTTTTGATGTTATGGTGAATTATCATTCAGCACTGTAGGTAAGATCTTGTTTATACCTTATTTATTTTCAGACATGTTTATACAACAGCATTTAGGTTGCCGCTGTTTTCTATGCTAAAGGATGGTTGCACATTTTTGTGGCTTGTACATTTTAGGCCCCGGTCCCCCAACATGCTTCAAGCCGCGTGTTAAAATAAGACTATTTTCGGCACCTAAAAACTTTACCGCAGCACATTATTGTGTTGTGGAAATTGCTTTGAATGAAAAGTTTAAATTCTGATAGCAGCCTTACTATGATTCGTGAATATTGTTTTGGATAAACCATCAACCAATAATTATTGACATTTGAACCTCTAATGATTATGTGCTCCCATGTTTATAGTATGTAGCATGGATGGGTTCCATGGCATGGAGACATCATACGATTATTATTCCGTTAGATGCTACATTTGCATCATCGTTTCCTTTTCCTCGACCTTTAAGCAACCTAAACACACTGCCTGTATTTCTGATTTTTACATTCAAATGTTGACCGTTCTGATATTTACATTGTTTATTCCCACATTGAAGTATTTGTCCATTTGGCATATGTAATACATTCGTATTACACTACTTAATCTAAATGAATGCGTTAATAACATGCTTCTGGTAGCAAACCTTGTGTATCAGAAACCTGTAAAGGATATCTCCACTCTAGCCTTGGACCTAAAGGAAAGACCATGTTTGCAAAGTGTCGTGTTCCTCTTAAAATGTTTAAAATTTTTGGAAAATGCTACATTTCTAAGTGATCATAAGAAGGGAATTTTCCATATCTTGTTAGTTCAGTCTATTATCCTTTTTCTTCAGCACAACATATTTTCCCTATTTCTTCTGTGCAGTCACCCTGTATTTCTGCTTACCTTTTTTCCCTGCACAAAGTATTGTAGACTCTACTCCTTTTGCTCCTTCCAGACCCACTTGCTCAGCATGAGTAGAAGATTGAGTGCTAACTGCTCCCCACTTTCTTTTGTTGGTGCCATTATCAGTACTATTCAATTATTATCAGGTAAGTTTGCTTAGCAATTTAATAGTTTCCTATACACAGTTAATGTAAAGCTCAGAATCCACTTTGATAACTTGCGATATTTTCCTTTGAGCTCTCTTTGCTTCAGAATTCTTAGTTGTTTCAGACAGAGATACAAAATCTTCTAAAGTTTGTAAAGGGGCTGCTCGTAATAATCTTGACACCAAATTTATTTGATCTTATTGCCTTTTGTCTACTACCTCAATATAGTTAGATCGCTCTTGCAATTTCCGACTATAGTAGGCCTCAAAGCAAAAAAATTCATCAAACTAAAATTTGAGCATTGGAGCGACAAAAGATGCGACTATGTGCACCCATATGAATGGCGCTTTTACGATAAGTGCTTTACACGATCACCATTTTCCAGTTTATGTTATTCTCTGCAGAGTATGACATGTTAACCTTTTGTGACTAGCACTCTGAATGGTTGTTATGGCGCATCATCAGTTCGCTACAAGGGTTGTCAGGGGGACTACTACGTTCTTGTGAGTTTAACTTTAGTTACGTACTCCAAAATGTCTCTCTGCAGTCAATAAGATTTTTTGTTCAACCAACATTCTAGAATTTTAGGTAATCAGTATGCTTGGTCCTAGCCTCTGGGATGTTTGGAATTCAATGGGACAAGTGTTCGTCCCTTACCAACCTTTTCACCTTGTCCTCCTATTTTTCGTACTCCTTATTGAAAGCATCAATATCCCTAACATGATATCTCCACGTATGGTTGCTTGCATTGGGCTCGAGGCTTGGTTCGATTTGAGGCCATATCAATTCTTGAGAAGATTTACTCTAATAGGTAATCTAAAACCATTTGTCTCCAAAATACCAATTCTCTTTGAGATGCATGTAGCTATCCACGATGACCATGCCCACCATTTGATTCACCGATCGCATTATTCATCGATGCTAACACTTTTTGCCTCCTATCAATACTAACACTTTTTGCCTCCTATCAATACCAGCTTTGCACATGGTGATGTGAAACCAGAGAACTTTTTACTAGGCCATCCTGGATGATGAGAAGAAGCTTTTCCTGATTGATCTTGGTTTAGGTATACTATTGTTCAAGATAGTTTCATCTGCACATAGAAGTAATCAATCACATACTTATAGACATTGCCCACTTAATAGAATGTCGATGCATTTTATGCCCCACTAACCTTTACGTGGTTCTGTCAATCTTGAAACTATACAGCATCTAAGCAGAAATAGATGTCATCTGGTCCACATGTTTTAGTGCTACTCTTGTCAGTCTTACATTTTAGCCCACTCTTTGCTTCACTGTTGAACTAAATTGTTTTTTCTTTGTTTAGGGTATTACTATTAGCTTGCAATCTATGGTACCAAAATACGTTTGTCTAAGAGACCGAAGAAATCCTAGAATATGCCTGACGTATTCGCCGATGCAGCAAGACTCTTTTACTCTTAGATATATATGTGAAGATATTTGCGCTCATAAGAAAATGCACTGCAGTATGCAATTATTTTGTATTGAGCTATTTTCTTCAACGCATAGTTGTCTTCTACTAATAAGACTACCGTCTAAGAATATCGCGTGGCGGTTTACTCATGCAAGATCGACAAACTGTATGTTTACTGAATCTCCTTTACTGCTACGCTTATATGTGTATTAGACTTTTGTCCAAATCAGACCTCACAAAAAAACACATGGTGATTGATGGTACCGTAGATTCGAAAAAGAAATTGTTTGGGTTCATATAGAATAATGTTTTGCCTTTGTTTTCCCTTCTCGAGATAAATATGTTACTTCTCAGGTATTTTCCATATCCAGAGTTTCAGTTCTGTTAACATATGCACTTTGCTGATACTTGCATTATTTTGTAGAGAGTCAATCCAATCAATGGTGTAGAGAACAAGATTGTCATCTCTGCAGATGATGAAATCTGGTTGTATGCTACGCTGCCGATCCAGTGAAAACTCAAACTAGCATTTTCTAAAGACGACTACACTACTAGGAATGTGATCACGTCGATACCAACAATTTCAAACCAGCATTGTTTTTCTTTTGTTTAGGGTATACGAGTGCGGCGTGGCACGCCGCGATCACATTCCTAGTTTATCTTATCATCAAACCAAAGAGACTGTCCTAGTAAGGCAGAAAACCAAACGAGCTTTCTAGTTTTAAGTAGCACGGCAAGCCGACAACTGCCACCATCGTCTCGTCGTGGTCCTTGCTCAGAAGTTAAAGCGAAGCAAGCCATCCAGCAGCATGTCGCTCCTCCAAGACAAACAGAACCTTTGAACGTAAAAGGGAACAAAAACAACTACTGATACAACCACAAACATACTTTCTCTTTTGCTCTAATCGCCTCAAAAGATGGCATGAACATCGATCTCAGTATTCAGTAACCACTACAGTACTTGACCCAAAGAAAAAAGTACTATTCAGTAATCAGACAGACAAGTAGATGCCACGAGCATGGTCTTTCTGCGACTTCTCTGCAGAACATCGAGTTAACCAAACAGAAAAGCACTTGTTTACAGTGTATACCAGGAACAATTCCTTCTTTCATTATTTTAAGCCTGCAGACACATGGCAACAGAATGGAGACAAACAATACAAAAAGAGTCTAGTCCGAACCCTTTAGAGAAGATCGCAATGTATAAGTTAATATAACAAGGCAAAGCCACGCGCACATGTGAGAGGCACCACCATCATGCCGTCTTTTAAGAACACAAATACTAATAGTAAACACAACAATTTACTACTAAGACTGAGCCATATTGCTTCCTGACAACCTCAGCCCAGAATATAAAACAACAGGTAGTTTTCTCATAAATTAAACCCGATTGGTTCATCAATTCATCATCATTCATCACATGAATTACAGCATTACCATCTACTTAACTAATGTTTGCACTACTGAAACTGAAAGTACAAGAACAGCATCCTGGACTGATACTACAAGTCTGCAACTACTACCAGATGCACCATAAAGCGGCATAGATTACCTAAGAGCGTTAAAATAAGCAACCAACACATCAGGCGTGCCTACAGCAAACAACAAATTTGTTTCGTCCTAGATTCCTTTGAAGCGTCCCATTCCCGCCAAAATCACTAATCAAATCACAAGGTTAGCTACCTGTCTGAAGCTTCAGAAATGGCTTGGATCAGAGCAGAATGTCAGCCTTGGAAGGCAGCCTCCGGAAGAAGTTCATCACCGGAGACGGCATCCTGCTGCGGAATCTTGGCGGGCGCATTGCGTACAGGCCCCAGAGCCCAACCAGCACCTTCATCGGTATAGCATATGCAATGGCTGCAGCAATGACACAGGCAACGGAGAAAAGCAGCGTTGCCCTTGGGTCGCGCCAGCTGAGGAGGGCCTGCATGCGCTCACCCTGCGTTGCTATGTCGCCGACCACTGTCTGTACCCTCCCGGCCACGCTGCGGAGGCGGTCATACCGGAAGCGCACAACATCCCCCCGGCTTGAAGGGAATGTATCAAACTCCTCATCCAGTTCATCCACGGTGGCTGCATCTGCATGAGACAGCCTCATCTCCATGTGAGGCGGGTGCCTCGGACGGACACGGTACCTCCATAACCCGGTGAACGCCATCGCCAGGAAGGCTGTTGGAAGAATCAGCTCCGGCATTGTGACAAACACCAGGAATGTGAATCCAGCAAGGCATGAATGTACCGGCCGATTCCAAGAGCGGACGAGCTCAAACCACCTGCCAATAGTGATCGGACCGGAGAGCACAGTGACAAGGCGGAAGAAGTTTGCTTTGCTGCGCCGCATACTCCATAGATGTGAACGGTGGTCTAGCATGTACTCAACAACCTCCCTGCCAAGCGGTGGCTCAGCACGCCCAAGCCGGGCAGCTACAACATTCGTGGCCTGGAACCGAAGACTCTCAACCTGGCGCACGAGCAGCGGCTCGACGTAGTGCATCTTTGGAAGCAGTGGGCGTACATAGGCATGGAACATGTTGCCAGCATTACCACAGCAGAAGCGCACAGCTAGGTGAAGCTCCCCCATCTTCTTGACCCCCGTTGGATGCAGCATGAGAAGTGGGTAGGCATGAGTATACACCCTATCAGTCTCCAATGTCGAAAGCCGGATGCGAACTTTGCCGATGCAATTATCACGGACTGCCGGTGTGGTGGTGTTCCCCGACGCTGGCCTGTCGACATGGCAATTGTCGAACACGCCCACTGTGATGACGGTGCAAGGGTCGAACACCTCCCATGTATATTGCTCGTTCCACCGGGGGCACACAGAGTCGACAACAGTGCGAGTGCGGATCCACTTCTGGCCATACTTCGCAACACAGTACGCATCCGTTGTCGCACCCCTGCCGTCCCGGGCCTTCATTGGTATCAGCCCAGTGGCACCGAGCACGCCAAGCTCAAGCAACCCAACATGCGGCTGCCATAGCTGTTTCCCTGTAGGCCGGAGGTCGCTGCTGTAAGCCGTAGCCTCATCCAGAACATGATACCCTCCATCAAGACTCAGACGGAGATGCACCCGGCTCCCGTACCTATTCGCATTGCTGCCGGGAACAGTGCCACCACCAGTGCCACGGTCCAGCCCAACCCACCTGGAAACGACGAGCTTCTCATCCCAGCGCCTCTCAATGGAGGAAACTGGAACAGCAAAGCGGCCAAGCATGTCATCCCTTCCCGGGGACACGTGGTCCTCCAGAGACAACACCAAGAACTCCTCAAATGGCTCAGCGACCACAAACATCAGGTTTTCATTCCAGAACGGGCTCGATGGCCCCCGGTTCGCCACCACCGGTGCCGGCCGCGTGCGCAGCATCTGATTCCCAACCTGTGCGCGCACAAAGAGCTCCGGGTACCGGCCGATCGCCATTGGCCCCTTGTCCATCGGAAGCAAGTCCTGCGCCTCAATGACGGATACACGAAGGTACCACAGCTTGGGGGCTACGTACACCTTGGACTTGATGGAGCCCAGCGGGCCATAGCCGTGGACGCCGGCCGCCTTGGAGTGCCAGGCCTCCGCGAAGGCCTCATCGGCCTGGGTGCCGAGCCAGACGGCGACCATCACCTCCACGCCGCCGCGCTCGCCCTTGCGGTCCTCCATGCTGTACCACTGCGGGGCCAGCGTGCTGTCCGGCGGCGCGCGGCGCGGCACCTCGGAGAGGTCGAACCAGACGCGGCCGATGTGGTCGTCGCTGCCGCGCGGGCGCACGAAGACCTCGACGAACGAGGACTGGATGGTCTCCTTGGAGAAGGCGAACACCTGGTCCCAGTGGTGCGCGGCGGCGGCCGGGGTCACGCCCCGGTAGTTCCCGAGCTTCACCTCCGCGACGGTCTCGCCCACTGCCGCCGCGCCGCGCGCGCGCACCACGCGTACGTAGAGGTACTGCATCTGCTCGACGAGGTCGTAGGTCGCGCTCGCCTTGTCGGCGACCGCGCCGCCGCCGAGGCTGGGCCGCGTCTCCTTCAGAGCGAAGTCTCCCGGGCCGGAGAACACGGCCGGGACGGGGTAGGGGTCCGCGAGCATTACCGGCTTCATGACCGCCGGAGCGGGCGGCGGCAGGATGTCCGTGGGCGCCTGTGGCTGAGGAGGCGGTGGCTGCACGGACACCACCGGCTGCTGCTGCTGCTTCTTGGCTCCAGTGACTGGCGGCGCGGCCACCACCTCCGGCCCAGTCAGCGCCGCTTTCGCCGGCTTCTCCGGCTTGGTCTTCACAACAGCGTCCCCGGAGTTGGTGCGATAAATCTTCAATGTGATCTCCCCGCGGATGTGGGAGAAGAGGCTGCGCTTTTCGAGCGTGAAGAGCTGCGGCACAACCTCCTCCCCGGGGGCCGGGACGCCAGCGGCCGGGACCCGCACCTTGCCAAGGAAGTTCCGCCCGTGCGGAGCCCCGCCGCCCCCCGACGCGCCGCGGTCGTTGTAGACCCCCACGTCGATGGCGCGGTAGGGCAGGTCGTCGGGGTCGGCGACGGCGAAGACGAGGCGCTCGTTCCAGACGGGATTGAGGTCCTTGGGCCTGGCCCGCGTGCGGCGCTTCTGGTGCTCGAACTCGATCTCCACGTAGGCCGAGGAGGAGCCCTGGCCGTCCTTGGGCATGAGGTTGTGCGCCGCCACCACCTCCACCACCAGCTTCTCCGCCTTGGCCATCTCCCCGAGACTCGACACCAGCTACCACCGATTTCGATTCTCTCTCTCTTTCAAAGATTCAAACTTTTCAAAGATTTCAAGCGGACAGCGACCAAGTGAAGAAGGGTTCTTGTTCTTTTGGCTCTCGTGCGTATTGGGGGTTTTGAGGAGGGAGGGGTTTATACGGAAGGCTGGGGTTGGGGCGAGGAGGAGGAGGCAGGCGCGCGTGGAGGAATCTCCATCATCGCAATCGATGAGGTGAGGTCAGGGGAGGGGAGGGGAGGGAAGGAGGTGGGCTCTGCTCGCTCGCTGCTCAACTCAGGGCGGTGGGGGTGGCTCTGCCTCAGTGCCTCTGCTGCTTTTGCTTCGCTCTGGGGGTGTGGTTTTTGAGGCGAGGCGCGGGGGTGTTTGCCGTTTTGGTCTGGGTACTGGCATGGTCGGAATTAATGCACGCCGGCACCCAAAAATCGAAATAAAACGTGGTGATCAAAATTTTCAGCTGATAAATTTAAATTATTTATATGCAAGATCTTTTGAGAGGATTAATTCTTCTATTCATGCGGGATCTTATTTAAACTATTTTACTGTACTTTTGAAAAATCTTAAACTTATATGTTAGATTCATGATACTATAAAATTATTGTACAAAATTATAAAACTGTGTACGTGTGAAATGTGCACTCCGCTCGAAATATTTGAAGTTCCACCGTTGAGAAATGGAGCTGCGTTCGTTCACTACGGCGTTGGGTAGTCAACTGGATGCGGATGAGCTCAGTAGCTCACTGCTCGATCCTCACAGCCTCACAGGGCCCTGCTGCTACTGTTTTGGTTTCCTCAACTGTGTGAGCAAACGAGCGATATCTCATATCTTCTTCAATGCAGTGAGCTGGAATGAAGAAATTTGCTTGGATTGATATCCTTTATGAAGATATGCTTGATTGCTGACCCAGTGAAACGTCAAGGTGTTTGTAGGGGAGATCAATGCGGTGATAAATGGATTTTTTTATAATATTTTTTTAAAACATACAGAAATAATATGCCGAATTAAAATTTTACAAAAATACCCAGATAGGTTCTATTTCAATTGGCGACAGAGAGCTATGACCGTTAACGACATCTTTCTATAATCATTGGCGATAGAGACCTGTCGCTAATTGAAATGGCGATAAGGGTGTATATTTGTAATTTTTTAATATGGTATATTATTTATGTAATTTTTTATTAAAAAATATTATTTCAAAAAAATCTCCGTGATAAATGCGTGTTCCATGCATCGGGGTTTATATTATCGATTTGACCTTAAAAATCACTCCCGACTGGTATTGATTTTCGTCAAAAATCTATCGAAAAACGTCAAAAATTGAAGGGTTTTGAAATCATTTTTTTTTTATTTTCTCCGATAATCGGTCAATACTCCTAGATAATCAGTTGATTTTCCTGGATAATCGACAGACCAATTGAACTCTTTTTACGGCCATGTTTTTAGCGATTTTCATCGATTTTCTCGCTCGGTTCTCACCGATTTTTAACTGGTTTACGAAGCATAACTTTTCTGAATTTTTAATTTTATTTTT
This sequence comes from Otatea glauca, assembly GCA_036346275.1. Taxonomy (NCBI): domain Eukaryota; kingdom Viridiplantae; phylum Streptophyta; class Magnoliopsida; order Poales; family Poaceae; genus Otatea; species Otatea glauca. The sequence continues at coordinate 40,492 of JAYEVK010000094.1, forward strand.
GAATTAGACCAGTTTACCGACCGGTTTCAAATGCCGTGCCGACTCGATAAGTCGATTATCCGTAGCCCTAGTGGTTTTTTTTTACAAGAATGGCTCCATCCCGTACAGAGGAGCGTAGAATTTGCCGGGCCACAACACCAAATGCCACGACTCCGTTTTGCGGAAATTGAATTTCCGCAGCAATTTCTATTCTCACGTCCTCGTTCCGCAGAAATCAAATTCACGCGCTACAGTACCACGAGTTTAACTCAGCATGCTTCTGTAGCACGGAGAGAGTCTATTTTTATGAAATTATTTTTAAAAAAATATTAAGAAAATGAAAAAGGGGCCCAATACGCTAGCATTTCCCGAGTATGTGTGCTCAGCGTGGAACGAGAAAAGCCGTAGCCACCCATTGGCGCGAGAGCCGACGAATGCAGGCGGCCGTTGGAATTCCGAAGCCTCCGCCGTGTCCTGTCCCGGGGGTGTGGGGGGATTTGGATAAACCTGCTTCCCCTAGTGGGGTACAAGTGTACAACACCATTAAAAGATTCTGTGAAAGAAAAAACTAATGCAGCACTATGAACACGCACACCGGTGACCGGCCAAAAGAAGGCTTGCTCAGTCCAGTCCTGCCGTGTGGTTTTGCTCACGATAACCGTCTGTTTCTTTGTCTGTCTATTGCTTGCAAAACTTTCAATTGCTAATGATACCTACTCTAAACTTGGTGGAATGCCGGTTCTAAGAGGATTTGAGCCGGCTCGGCTCGCGGCGAGCCTCTAAAAAAATTACGTTTGTGTCTTTTTTTCGAAAAAATAATTACAATTAGGTTCTTTTTGGGGGAAAAATTACGATTAGGTTTTTTTTTGAAAAAGAAAATATATTACGTTCAGGTCCTTTATGTGCTTTTAGGTATTGCTTTCGGGTCCTTTTATGGAAAATTTAAATAACGATTAGATCCTTTTCGGGGAAAATACGTTTAGGTCTTTTTTTCGAAAAAAAAATGTACATTGCATTTAGATCATTTTTTTATTTTTCTAGCATTACGTTTAAGCCCTTTTGCGGAAAACAAAAAATTATGTTTAGGTCCTTTTCGCGTGTTTCCTCGGTTTGCTCGTGTAGGGAGCGTCAGTCGCACTTTTTCTCGATTTGCTCGCGTGGGGAGCGACGCCCGCGGCGTGTTACGCCTCGTATGATTATCTAGTGCGGGTTGAAATGGAGCAAGGTAAGCAAAATTGAATTCGCTCCAGAGCAGACGGCCGCGTTTGCCGACGTGCAACGCAATCTGGACAACACTGTGTATATCTAAACCGTTATACAGTTTTTTTTACAAATCTAGCTCTTCATATATGTTTTTGTAAATGGCTTACTCCCCATCGCGGAAGGTGCGACAGACGACGCCACTGGGGAGCACGACACGACTCCTTCAAAGCCCGGGTGGCGTGGCAGAAAGTTATGGGGGAGCACGGCATGACTCCTTCTAGGCCCATGTGGCGTGGCAGTAAGTCATGCTTGCACATACGCTCGAGCGTGTTGCCCGTGCCCCACCTACCCTGTGTCTACCACTTATTTCGCAGTGGGAAGAAGTCAATTTTTAAAAAACATGCTCTCTCTGTTGATTAATATAGGGCCTATTTTGGTTTGGCTCGTAGACCCGGAGAAGTGTGAAATCACTAATATGCCCTTTGAAACATTATACACGATGTTAGTTAATGCATAAAAAAATGGGCAAGGAGTTAATGCATACATGGGCTTGTAGTATTAAATCACCACTCGTGCATGCATGCATTTGCACCAGCTCTTGCACTTGCGCACTCCGTTTCAGAAAGAGAGGAAGAGTAGGAGTAATTGTGTTACATGTGTGATGGTATACGAGGTGAAATTGTATGCATGCATGCTTTGGAACTTCAACTGACATGTTGGTTTACCGAGGGAGTAAATAAGGGCATCAGAGGAAACAAACCGCTAGATCTGCTTTAAATATCATGTGCACCCTATATTAATCAACGGACGAAGTATGTCATAAGAAGGTATATATATATATATATATAGACAGTATTCCAATCCGGATAAACCACTAGAAACACGGAAGCCGTTCGGGTTCGGCGCGGTATCCGGCTGTTTTCCATTGGTTTCCGTATGCTTTTGTTGCTGTTTAAAGTCGTTTTTCGTTGCTGCCACTGCTGCTACAGCTGCCTAGAATAGAGCAATATAAGTATAGTACAAGCACCACCATGTCGAGAGAAGGAGGGCGTCCGGTATGGGACCCACTTGTCATTTGCTGTGTGTAGCCCGCCGGTTTAGGAGTACTCGGATTAGTGTCGTGTTTTATTTTTGGTTAAACCCACAGCCAGATTGGGATTAGTATTTCATCTACGACGAGGGGCTCCTGGTCTTGAAAAACAACACCAACGAACGTTTCCCCTCGGGAGCACGAAAGTTTTGCTTGCGTGATCCTCTCCGATCGTCGCCCAGGCCCAGGCCTAGCCCCAGACCCAGCCCCATGTACGTCTAGTACGTGTGCGTGACATGCGGGCCCACGAACGGTAGGGCCAGCATGTAATTCTGAGTATGGCGTAATAGCTCTAGGAGTTAACTCAAAAAGTTCGGGGGCCTTGGATAGCGCCGAGATTCGTGCGAGCGTGGGGACCATGCAACGGTCAAGACTCAGGAGTGGACTCAGGCGTGGAAAGGTACGTCATGGCCGCTGCTGCTGCGCCTCCCTCCTCGTGAGCAACGTGTGTCCTGTCCTGAACCTGTTACCAATTTAAATAAGTCGCTGTTTAAATTATTGATAGATGTGTTTTTTTATAAAATTTTGATTCGTCGTATTATTTTTATAAAATTATGTAAAAAATGTATTATTAAAAAAAAACCATTTCTTCCTTTTCGTTCTTCCTTCTTCTTATATTAATTTCCTATACTTGATCGAACATTTCCAATTCACCGAATGATTATGAAACTAAGTTATTCTTTCTAGAATACTTGCTGACATGCGAGACAAGACTGGAACCAAGGCCAAGGGCAGGAACTCCACCAATAGGGACCGTAAGAAAGGAGTTGCTCTTCTTCTTGAGAGCGACGTCGCTTTTCGATCCGCGCTCATCAGTACAAAAATAAGTATGCATACCAGTATACGTACGTGTTCATAAGGACAACGTGTGTCCTGTCCCGACTCCCGAAGGCCATAAAACCTTAAAAAAATTAAGCATATATAATATACTAGACAATCGAGCACGGCGTGCCACACCGCGACCATCGCTCCCCACACGAGCAAATCGAGAAAACGTGCGACTATCGTTCCCTATGCGAGCAAATCGAGAAAACACGTGAAACGGTTGAAATGATATAATCTGCGATTTCGCTGGAACGGAAGGTCCGCGTGGGGAAAAACGAAAAACAGAAAAAAGAAACTAAACTTTTTTTTTCAGGAACGGATCTAAATAAAATTTCATTTTTTTCGAAAAAGGGTTTAAAAGTAATGCTAAAAAAACGCAAAAATGACCTAAATGGAATGTATTTTTTTTCTAAAAAAAAAGGACCCGAGCGTATTTTTTCCCCAAAAAGGATCTAAACTTAATTTTGATTTTATGAAAAAGGATCCGAATGCAAGGCCTAAAAACGCATAAAGGACCTAAACGTAATATATATTCTTTTTCGAAAAAAAGGATCTAACCGTAATTTATTTCCCGAAAAAGGAAATAAACGTAATTTTTTTTTGGAAAATGACCTAAACGTAAAAAAAATAGCGGCTCGGCTCGAGCCGCGAGCCGAGCCGACAATCATTGTGGTGCCAGGAACTCTATGGAGTATAATATAGGAAGGATGCAAGTTGTGTGCCTACTTGTAACTTAAAAAAGAGAGAGAAGAGGGGTATACGTGTCATTTGCCACCTGAGCGTGAGTTCTGAGAATTTTTCGTCGAAATTCGGCGAATTTTCGCCGAAATTTCGGATTTTGGACCACAACGAAATCTAAACTATCGGTCGAATAAAAAATTTTAATTTTTTTTAAATTGCTATAGTTACCCGAAATTTCATTTTTCCTCGACGAAATTTCGTGATTTTTGACTGGATTTGGTTCAATAACCCTTAAGAAATTCATCTTCTATGAAAATTTGTTAAAAAACCAAAATTTTGAGACTTTTTAAAATTTTAGCAGGAACATTGTCGGATTTTTATAAAATTCTAAAAGCTTGATAATGATCTGGAAAATTTATGGTACTATCTTTAGTAATTTAGAATCATATAGAACAATTTTCAAAATAATTAAACTTCATTTTTTATCTTTAAAAAATCAAAAACTAAATGAACATAATTGGGCACGCCTGGGCAGGCCTTATATCGCTGGTACGGCAAGCTAGATGTTCATTCAGACGGGTCACCCCTCCACCCTTCATAATATGCCTACAGTAGTTGCATTTTGACCCAGACGGTCCGATGTGCTCCCTATACTCCCATATGTTATCCACACGATCTATGATCATGATAATCTACAACAGAACACAAAAGATGCCAATGAGCGAACAGTGAAAATATTATTTGTGATAACTAAATACAAACTAGCCAATAACATCATCTTGATCCTCTCCCACCAATTATACCATCGCCGTTACATAATCATCTAAGCGTTCTTCAATTGTTGTTTTCATTTATCAATCTTTCATCATGTGGTACAGAGCATACACTAAAAAAATTGTTAAAGAGCATACTTATATATGTACTGCTACTAGCTAGTTATTGTACATGCTAAATATGAAAAGAGCATACTAGCTAATTATGGTACATGTAAAGAGCATACACTAATGAACCGAAGCAAAATATGCATCACCCTTCTACGACTATTCATACTCTACCCTATTGATTGTTGAGTGCAATCGGCAATATATATGCATGGTTCATCGATCATTCATGCTATTTACAAAAAAGATTGAATATCTTGTTTAAACTGTGGGACATATCTACAACAAATAATTTGCATTGCACATTTGGAGTGGTTTCTATGCAAATAACACTGCCAGGATACAATAATACACCAAATCCGACCACACCTGGTCTAAAACCAACCAAATTCGGCACATCGGGCCAGTAATTCGGCCCAAAATGATGAAATCTCGGACAAATTACACAAAATTTTGCTACAAAATACTGAAATCTCGTTGCCTACTTTCGGTGGAAATCTCGACCTACAAACCGAAATCTCAAACAAAGCCATCGAAATCTCGATGTATAGTGCCGAGATTGCTCTGCTTCTTGACCGGATAGGTCCGAATTTGGCCATAGACCAATGAGGAAGAAAGGGAGAGCTCGAAGATGAAGTTTGTTCCCTACAGAGAGTAAAGTGAGAGCTCTGTCTGTGACCCGATGGAGTGAATGATTGAGTCTCCATTAAAATCAGTGTGACTGTCATAAATAAATCAATTAACTCCTTAATACTAATACTCGGCAACACCTCTAGATTAATTGGTAAAGTGTAAGGCTTGCAAACCTTAGGCCCTCGGTTCGAGCCACAACCACAACACTTTTTTTACAAGTTTTTTGGCATTGTTGTGAGCATGCAAAAATTTTGTGGATACTCTTGAAGCATCCCTAATATTCCCAAAAAAAATTACATGATGATCAAACCTAAAGAATTTGCAAAAAATTGTGATAGTGCTACTTCACAATTTTCGAACTCTAAAGTGCATACTTGTACAGTTTACAGTTTTTGATCGAGCAATGAAAATAGATTTAAATTTTTGAAATTTTTAGATAAGGGTTCTGAGGAAATTATTAAGCTCCCCTAAAAATTTATATCATGATCACACTCGAGAAAATTTATAAAATTCTGACACGGTAACTGTCTCATTATGTTCATTCTGTTCTTGATTTTTTAAAGACAACAAATGAAGTTCAATTCTTTTGAACATTTTTTTACGATCCTAGACCACCAAAGATAGTACCATAAAATTTTCAGAGCTTGATCAAGCTTGTGTAATTTTATAAAAATCTTAAAGTGTTTCTGTCGAAATTATAAAATGTTTCAGAAATTCGGTTTTTCAACAAATTTTCACCAAAGATGACTTTCTTAAAGGTTATTGGGCCAAATCCGCGGTCAAATTCGATCCTCAAAAGTCAAATTCCTATCAAATTACTCAAGATTTCGGTGAGATTCGTCGAAATCTCTCCGAAATTTTTGAGATTACTGTAGCATTTTTGAATTTGTTTCATTTTTTTTTACCCGACCAGTATTTTGGATCCCGTACCTAGCTGAAATCCGAAATCTTGGGTGAGATTTCTGAAATTTATCTAATTTGGGAACCTTGTGCGGATGGCGTAGATACGATGGGCCAGTCGGGGCTTGGGTGGCATGCTCTTGACTCGAGTGGCGCCTTACGTGCGGGATTTTTTTTATTACACGGACGCGCGGTTGAAAAATTATGCTATCCGTTGAGATATGGTTTGCTACAAGCGAATATTTGAAACAAAAAATGAATTCAAATTTTTGGATAACGAATTCTTCTAATCCAGTCTAACTAATGTCTTTTTTAGGAGCCATAGTAAATGCATCTCAAGTACACCCATTAGTAGGTATGAGAGGATTAATGGCGGATCCTCAAGGACAAATGATACAACATACACAATGATACACCGCACAAACACCACACACACACGCTAGAAAATTTTCTAGAGGTTCTCAGGACCTTTAACTAATTATCTTACTAACGCACATGCGTGTATGTACCCTAATTGATTTTTATTATTACGTGCGGGAGATTGCAAGCACGTGTGCAGCGTTCAAATGATGTATTTTGAAAATTTCGATTGAAATTTCGAATTTCAACCGGGATCGAGATTCTAAATCTCGGTGGGATAAAGAATGAAAATTAGGGTTTTCTACAGTGATTTCAGTAAATTTCGACGCCATTTCGGTCAATCTCACCTATTTCCATGTTTTTTGGACCGGATTTCGCACTACTTTTTTTGTGAAGAATTGTAATGCCTTATACGATGAATACATATGTAAATTTTACAAAAAAAAATTGTATATACAAATTATGTAATCCTAATCCTAAATATTAACTTGGATTTCGGCCTTAGATTGTATTTCGGCCTAAACCCTTAATCCTAACATGGATTTCGTTCTTAAATGATGTATTTAGGCCTTAAATTGTATTTTGGCCTAAACCTTAAACCCTAACTTGGATTTCGACCTAAATTCTAGACCCTAATTTGGATTTCGGCCTTAAATGATGTATTTTAACCTAAAATCTAAGCCCTAACTTGGAAATATGAGGTGCAAATACTTAGTATTTTGCATTCAAACATAGGAAATGTAGATAATTGCTTGCATGATTTTTTTAATTGTTTTCCTGATTTTTTCTAGCCTCGGGAGAACATTTCGCAGGGGTTGAAAATCACCGAAATTTCATCAAAATTTTAGTTTAGGGTTCCTCATAAATTCCGGATTTGAAATTTGGTTTTTGAATTTCGCCCAAAATTCTAAAATCTTGCCGAAATTTTGGATTTTGGCCACCCTCGAGATATGATCCAAAAACGAAATTTGAAAGGGATCAGCTATGTTCCGTTGCTAACTGCTACTTCGTTCACGGAGAAATGTAAGTTATATTTTAATTCTGCGTAAGGATTAAGAATATGATGAAATTATAAAAGATGCAAGAAAAATAATTTAAATACTACTTATAATTATCTTGAAAAGACGAGAGATAATATTTTGTATCGTGGATTAAAAATAAATGGATACGGCTGAAAGAAATAAATGTATACTGATAGCCGGTCAGAGTGAAACAAGCTTCGTACATTGAAACTGGTAAGCTATCGGACAAAAAAACAGTAATTAAAATGGTGTCAAGGTCAAGGAAGTAACTCTCGAGTCTCGACACGTACAGGACGGGCTAGCATGGATGCATATCACCGCTAGTCCGCTACTACCCCCAGGAAAAAATCGATGTACACAAGGCTTATCATCGGTGAGCCAGTAGTGCCTGTACGTAGGCGCATGCTCTAAACAAAAGGAGAGAGCTCATGCATCGGTGTTTTAGCTTGTGATTTGATCATGTGTTGATCATCACAAGGCTGAGTAAAGTTTATGATTTTTCTATTTTCAAATAATCTAGAGGTTATAGTTTTGATCCTAAAGCATGTGTTGGCATTTGCAAATGTGTTTTGCAAAGTGTCGGGATTATGTGTTGATCCTTACATGGCTAGAGGATTGATCTCATGGGTTCTCGGTTTATTTGCAAATTGTTTTGATCATGAGTTGATCACCAAATGGAATAAGATTTGATCTTATTTGATTCCCTCTAGCTTGTAGTCATGCTCTTAATCAAGTCTATGTAAGGGATTTCGAGAAATCAGATTTTAGACTTTAATAACTACATTAGAGTCTCTATTTTTGTGATATTTAAAAATATCTATGGTTGCTTAAATCTTGAAAATGGGTGAAGATTGTAGCCCTCATGATAAGCTTCGCATAGAATCAAAAATCACCTAAATCGGAGTTCGGAGTAAAAAGTTATGAGCATTTTAGTAGCTCTGACAGTGGTAGCACCGCTCGGCGGTAGCACCGCCTGGGGCGGTACTACCGGCCCAGAGGCGGTGTAAAAACCCAGAGAAGTATTTTTTGGTGGAAATGGCCGGTGCTACCGGTCCTAGATGGCTGTAGCACGGGTTCTTGTAGCAACGGCTAGTTTTTGGTGTTTTTAATGCACAGAAGTGACCGTTGGCCTAAAGGCCGGTGCTACCGGCCCTAGTAGGGCGGTAGCACCGGGTTTGCTGCGTTTTTACCTCATTTCACCCTCCAACGACTAGTTTTCTTGAGGGGCTATAAAAGGGGCCGAGCTAGGAGGGTTTTGTAGATGCTCTAGCACCCATTTGAAGTATTCTTGTGAGAGCAAACCCCCAAGAGCTTATAGAGCCATATTTGAGTGATTTGAGATGAATTTGATTTATAGTTTCTTGTGTAGAATCTCTTTGGTGTTGATTTGCTTTCTCTTGAGCTAATGTGAGCCTCTCCTCCATATTGTGCATGTGTTGCACTTTGTGATAAAGGAGAGAAGCCTCTAGTTGCATGTGTTGAATCTAGAGAAGGATTGAGCATCCTTGTGCATGTGTTGCACTTGGTGAGGTTCAAGCTAGAGGGCTTGGCTTATTACTCTTGGTGTTTGCCGACACCTAGACGGCGTGTGGAGGCGTCGTGCACGGTAACCTTCTCAAGGAGATTGTGAGAAGGCCCGGCAAAGTTGTGAAGGTAGAAGCTCGCCTACCCGGAGAGGGAAGGAGCTACCACTAGTGGAATCGAGGCGGGTGCTCAATTCGTGGAGCCGGTCCAAAGTGGTTTAGGCTTGCCTCAATGTGGATTAGGGGAGACCGACAAGTCTCCGAACACCACGGTAAAACATCGGTGTGTCTCTTTGTGTTTTCTTGCAATTCTCTATTTACATTGTTGCAATTTACATTCCTATAATTAAATTGCTTGATTGTCTTTAGGATTGTATATCCTTGAGTAGAGACATAATTAGCTAGTGCACTTAGTAAGCCTAGTTGATTTAGGCTCTTATTTGTCAAAACCTTAGTTTATCGCTTCCGCATTGATTATTGTTTAGGTTTTGACATAGAGATCGATAGAGCGTGTATTTAGTGAGAAGAATTTTTAAAACCGCCTATTCACCCCCCTCTAGTCGGCATCCTCGATCTTACAAAGTACCATTACAAACAAAGCAGTTTCCCTTTCTTTTATTCTTCTTCTTCTTGAAGCTAGTAGTTTGAGCGGTTTTGTTTTTGTTCTCGGGCTTTTCAAACTTATTTTTATTCTTCTTGTTGAATTGAAAGGTTTTCTTTTGTACCACATTGGCATGAGAACTTCCTTTCCCACGTGTATTTTTTGCCCTCGCTTTCTCTTCAACATCTAAAGACCTAATGATACCAGCAATGCTAAACTCTTGTCTCTTGTGTTTTAGAGTAGTGGCAAAATCCCTCTAAGAAGGTGGTAGCTTCGCAATAATGCATTCCGTCACAAACTTGTCGGGCAATGCACATGCAAAATTCTCAAGTTCTTTTGCAAAGGCTTGAACCTTATGAGCCTGTTCTACTACAGAATGGTCATCAACCATCTTGTAGTCATGAAACTGCTCCATAACATAGAGTTCACTACCCGCGTCAAAGACTCCGAATTTTGCCTCAAGTGCATCCCACATTTCTTTACCACTTGGCAAAGTCATATACACATCAACAAGATTTTCTCCAAGAACACTAATCATGGCGCCTCTAAATAAGTTATCCACAGCCGTGAAGGCACTCTCCTGCTCAGGAGAGAGCCCACCCTCAGGCTGTGGCTTGCCTTGCGCAACGTGATACATGTTCATGGCAGTCAACCACAGAATCATCTTGGCGCGCCAACGCTTGTAATTTGCACCGTCAAAAACAGTTGGCTTAAGCGCGGCAGCAAAACCAGTAGTTGTAAAATTCCTAGGATAAGGTTTTTGGATTGTTGAAAATATTAGGAATTTTCTCAATATTTTAATCCACAAAAAAATATGTAAATCATGATTAAACAATGACACAATTCTAGTTCAAAACCAAAGGTATTAGATAACAAATTATCTATTTCAAACACAAAGGCTAATGAACAAGAAATCAATACGATAAAAACACGGTATAAGTGAGTATACCCTTGAGCCGGTGCCACTATAGGCGGAATAATGACTTGCTCATTGTTATTCGCCATGACGGTCGGTGTAGAGGATCACAGGTTGTCGCAGAGAAGCCTTTGGTGCAGTGCATAAGGGCTCCTTCCGACGCGCAAGCAAAGCAGCGCTACAGTTGGAACAACGGAGCATTGCAGGAAAACTCAGGTGGACGTCCGTTACTAGTAACTGACTCTATCAAGCTCGGCTCGGCTGGGCGCACGCGTGTGGTGTTGCATTTTCCTTTTTCTATTTTTCTAATTTAGAGACACACAACCCAATTATTTAAGTTGGTTAAACCTTCTCTCAATTATTCATGTGGGATTAAACTAATTTCATGAGTCCTAATATTTTAATGCGTCTTTTGAAATTTTTATTAAATTAATTATGAACCAGCCCGTAAAAATCTAACAGGGCATGCATGCGCGCGGGAACACTGATCTCCCCTCCTCTCCTCGGCAACTCCTATCGATCCGTAGAGAAGACTAGCTGGTACTAGCAAGATAGTAGCTTTTAGCTGTTGCTGGGCTTTGCTTGTCACCGTCAGGCTAGCTGACGATCTCTGGCGCTGGCACTGGCACTGGCACTGGCACTGGCATTGGCAGCACCATGGCGAGCTAGCTGCTGATCTGCCTCCCTGTCGCTGATGGTGACCGTCTTGCTTGGAGAGGGAGGCCGGGACCCCCGCGCGAGCGCGTACTTCCTTTTACCTGCTTTGTCAGAGATGATCTCGATCGCATTTTCCATCCTCTCCTCTGTGCGAGAAAAGTGGACGATAGACAGCCCACACGGCCGCGTCTGGCCCATAAAAAATTTAGCCGAACCTTGCGGATTTGTGGCCTGGTTGTTGAATGGAAACTCAGATTCTGCCTGATGGGCTCGTGATTTAGTTTCCCCCACCCTGGGCTCGGCTTGGTCTATCGATTAGCAAACCAACCGTTCTGTCGACGACTAATTGACACTGCACGATCATTGTCATTTGCCACGTCCTTGTTTTGCCAAGCAAAGACGAACGAAAATCAAAACGTACGGTTGTGCATCGTAACTATCGTTTTCGCGAGAGACCCAACATACGCGAGCAAAGGCAAATGAGATACACAACACACCAGGCTACGCCGACCACGACTACCAGAGGCGCGCGGGTCTAGAAAAAATAGTTTACTGATATCATCACACCTTAATCTTACTAGAACAGTTGTATATACAGTGTTAGAATAATTGTATATATAGTGTGCTAGTTGGGTCCGATCACGAGCAAAAAAATCATTTTTTCTAGCTCCGTAAGTTTTTTTTTTTGCAAAACTAGCATAATGTAGAACGAAATTGTAAATCTAGCTTCCTCCCTACTACGGAAGGTACATACCACGCACGCCGGCCGTGGTAGGTTCTCTCGCGCTCCCCTACCGCAGGAGGCCGTCTCCCACGCCACCCAGAGACACTTGCACGCTCCCACGCTCGCATCCGTAGCGGTCGGTTCGCTCTGCGCTAGCGCTGGCGACCATGCTCCCAGTGTGATAAGCTATAGGTGTCGCAAACTGCACCTTCCATTCACGGTATGGAAGAAGACTAGATTTATAATTTCATTTAAAAGAATACTAGTTTTTTTTAAAAAAAAAGAAGGTTAAAAAAGTGATCTATTTTTTAGAGCTCTTTTACAGTGGATTAAAATCAATATAAGCCGTATATTCCTTCGAATCTAATGGTTGAGATCAATTTAGATCTAGTTATACTACCACATGTAGTATTGGTAGTAAAATTGAAAGAGGGGTAAAAGGGTAAAAAATTTCGTCATACTATCTGTCCTCTACGGTAAAACACGTTATGTGATCTTGATGAATGACGGATGAATAAATAAGAAGTCTTTGAAAATCAATAGGTATTCGGTGAATCCAAAACTGTAAACAAATTAGGAAAAATCTAAAATACCCTTGATAAATGGATAGAAAAATTCTAAAATACACTTGAGAATGGATGGTTAGATTTGATTCCTACTACCACTACTTACTATCTGTGTAATTCAATGTAAAATTTCTCATTTTTTAACCCTGACAACGATGCCATTAGCCCATGAGTCCATGCTGCCATGATGGTCAGGCGACAGGAGGGTCCGATGAGAAGTCACAACTCACGAGTCAGAAGTAGCTGCTGCCTGCCTGCTGCTGCTACTGCTAAAGTCGTCGCTCGTCAGTATCAATATCACATAAGAGTACACCATTTGCTCAGTAGAAGCGCGGTGGCAGGAGAAGCTCTTCCCACGATGCGTCGTGAGAGTGGATATAGGATCATCTATCGACATGCGTATTTCACCTGTAATAATACACTAAATACCTGACGCTATCGATTCACACTAGGCACTTAGGCAGGCAGCAAGCAAGCTAGCCTTTCTTGCACACTTTGGCATGTAACGTACACCCAATCACCCATACCCATACTGTGGTATCGGATAGCCGTGTGAGGTGTGTGTGTGACTGACCGCCATTAGCTAGATCAAGTGCAAGCTCAATCTGTTTGATCGAAGATCGAGTTTAGGTCTGATCAGAGATAGGCAATATTCCTTCCTTTTTTATTACACTTTGGAGTTTGGATGGGCTAGGAATTGGTTCATAATCTAACGGTACAAACATTTTCTACTGTTCCGTTTTATCCTAACAGAGTTAAAACACCACTTGTGGTTAAATGTTTCTCCGTAGTCCGCCCTCGTCATTTGACAGTAGTATTTTTCTTAGTTTATAATCAAATTTTTTGTTGCCAAACCTAATTAAACACAAGCAATTTACCCCTCAAAGCATGGTATAATGGTGGTGTAAACCTTTTTTTCCCTTCATATTTCACTATGCAGATGGTTCCCGCAATCTGCAAATTGCTGAAGGTCAGTCAGGCTATACTGACTATGTTAGCCGCAAATACGTGAACATCAAAAGGAAGCGTACATACTTTTGGGAAGTTCTTAGTAGAAAGGCCTAGCAAAATTAAGGAGAAAGCTCTAAGGAGAAAAGGAAGTCCATGTGCATAATAGCATGTTATGGATGTTTAGGTGTAAATAGGTAGTCGATTTCTATTTTAGGATATGAAGGATCGAAAAAGGCGACTAGAGGGGGGTGAATAGGAGCCAAATAAAATTTTCGAATAAACTCTCCCCTTAGATTTCAGACCACCAAAAGACCAGAAAGAAAGAATTGAACCATCGATCAAGCAGTTTCATGAACAGAGTCTCCGACTAGTTAAGGTCGGGTGAGCGAGAAAAGCGTGACTTTGGTCGTAGCTCTAGTCGGATGAATAAGATCGCGGTCGTCGGTACTAGTCGGATGAAGCAGGTCCTAACCGCAGAGGTCGGATGAGCATAGCTCCGACCGCAGAGGTCGGATGAGCGATGCTCGGAGTGAATAGAGTTCGATGAGCAGTACTCCCGACCTACGAGGTCGGATGAGCGAGACTCGGGGTGAATAGTAAAATCAAGACGATGACGTAAAGCAAATCGATGTAGCTTTTGATCGGTGATCCAAAAGCAGTGAAAATTGGTGTGCACCTCTCTAAGGATGTCAGAACCTATTTCAAACATCAATTGAAGGAATTGATACCAAGGTTCCGTCCCTTTTCGATTTAACAAATGCAACACCAAAACAGAGTCACGAACACGACCTCACCCTAACTTGCTTTGGTAGGAGTTGATGGTCGAAATCCTGGATGACTCTCCACAAATCATAGCAAGTAAGTACACGAGAAACAACTCTTCAAACAAATAGAAACACGATCCAAGGCACTTTCTTCTACTAGGCATAAAAATTGGTTTCTTGCAAACCGAATAGAAGAGGTTGTAGATTGCCTAGATGATTGGGATATGATCTCTGAAGATTCATCCAGCAATCTTTCATCCTTGGCAACAAGAACGAAGCCAATCAAGACTAAAGAACGCAAGTCATACGTTTACGCACTTTAAGAACACACAGTTTTACAACTTGCAACAAGAACGCAAGGATTGCCTAGATAATTGAAAGCATCGAATCCAGAGAAGAGTTCATCAATCATGAATTTCAACAAAGACTCAATAGCATGTAGAAGGAGATGAGGCAAATCCAAATTACGTAAAGTAAATTGCAAGTAAGTAAATGCAGAAATTAGATAACAGAATTTAAGTGCGTAATGTAAATACGTAAATGAAATGAACAAGAACATAAATGAAGAACATTTCATTTCTGGAAGGGAGGTTTACAAAGCCTCACAACAAAGTGGGCAAAACTCAAATGAGCAGCAAAAACCTCAGAACCTTCACAGAGGGGAGGCTGCCACTACTCCTCTATTTATAGTGACTTAGGATCAATTCCCACCTTTGGATGTCCTGCTTCAAACCTAAGCCAACATCCAAGAGCCAGGATTTGATCCTTACACTGTCACTCTCAACAACTCTCAACTACTCACGTACACTTTCCTCACTGCTCAACCCCTACAGGAGATACCCTCTCCCGCCTATGTATAGCGAGCTTGGACCACCTACCACCCTTGGATGAGCCTCTAAACCCTAGAGCACTCCATCAAGGGTGAGATTTTACCCACTCACACAGCTATGCATGGGCTCATCCAAACCCAACAACACAACGGGTTTTGCACGCTTTTCAACTCACACTAACTTGACCCGCTACTCTATCTTCCTGACCGCGATCCAACGGTCCTCCTTGATCAGAGCAGCTCCAAGTTAGCATCTCATCCATTCCTTTGTCTTCTCGGCTTGCAGCTACTCCCTGGCCTTAGTCATCTTTGGCGACACCTTGATCATCTGGACCTCAGCTCTCCCAGCCTAGTCCTGATCCCCTTCGCCTCACCATGACCTAGCTCCAAAGTCCTGCAACCATCATAGACAAGGAAACCACATCACATAGCAATGTCCAACAACACATATCCATCTTAATGCACGGATATACACTACGCTGACCAGCAAAACCCCGACCACACGTGGTCTGACCACTGGTCTCCATCCCGACCACTCGAGGTCTGTTCACTGGTCTCCGACTCAATCACTCGGAGTCTCAACCACTCGGAGTCGGACGACCCAACCACTCGGGGTCGGACGACTGGTCTCCAACCAGCCAAAGCCCCGACCACTCAGGTCGAACGACCCGACCACTCGGGGTCGGACGACTGGTCTCCTACCAGCCAAAGCCCCGACCACTCGGGGTCGGACGACTGGTCTCCAACCAGCCAAAACCCCGACCACTCAGGTCGGACGACCGGACCACTCGAGATCGGACGACTGGTCTCCAACCAGCCAAAGCCTCGAAGCCGGTAGACCAACACTCAAATTGCTTCAAATCCAAATCAATTTAAAACAACACAAGCTCAAAACTCATCAATTACTCATCACACACAAGGATAGACCTCCACATGGTCTTTCAATCTCCCCCTTGATGAGTATATTGACAAACACATGAAAAGGCATAAGTTTTGAGTTTGAAAGAGAGAAGAAGAAAGTAATTTGATTGCAAAGCCAAACTTGATCCAGAGAGAAAGATATAAAATTATGACCAAGTTGGCAGAAAGAATTTAGAGCAAGACCATGAAAAGAGCAAGTTTTTCACAAAAGCTCTAAAAACCAATCATAAGTGCCAAATGTGATTATGATCCATAAGAGATAGCAAAGATTTACACATTTTTATCTCCCCCTTTTCTACATTTTAAATGATGCATTTTTCTACATTTTCTCCCCCTTTTTGGCAATATAGGCATCAAAATAGAATTTTCTCCCTCTTTTATGTATGCATGAAATGCAACCTAAGAGAGCTTTGAAGATTATCCAATTGATCGCAATGACAAGATATGACACCAAGCTAGTTAATTTTTATATTAGACTAGTCTAAGATATGTCTAAGTGCAAATACAAGCTTAGATTTGAATATTTCATTTTTATCAAGATTTGACAAGTGCAACACTTAGCTTTAGCTTCAAAAATAGAAGAATAGCCACTCTAAGGAGCAAAAGGAAAACCTAGAGTTCAACCTACTCAACACTTTGGGGAATCTAGAAGAGCATATAAGGTCCTTCGGGCTCATTTATCAATTAATGCAAATTTTGATTTATCATCATACAAGACATAGCGGGGTGCAAATGTTTGACATTATTTGCATTTTTTACCCACATATGTCGTTGTTTTTAATTTATTTGCATTTTCTTTTGACAACCAATTGACTCAAGCCGTATGCGACCATCTCAAGATGAACTCTTAAGAGGATGGTCTGGGTCAAACACGATGTATTCCAAGTTCATCCTAGGTGCAATGGGAAGCGGTCTTGTGAATATAAGGTGTTGAGTCATATGTGCACAAGAAGAGTCAATTTTGTTTAATTTTTTTATTTTTAGCACAAGATTTTTGAGCAAATGAAGGACTCAAGTTTGAAACGAACTAGTTTCACCCAAGTTGCTATAGGGACTCTAGAGAACTCCAAAATTTCTTAAATTATGGCACAAACCTCTAGGGAAGAAACCTAGCAAGTAAAAACAACAAGTTTCATCAAGTTTTTCATTTAAGGCTTACTTCATTTTTAAGATTAGCAAGTTAAATGAATTTGGACATATCTAAGCTAGTGATTTCCTCCATATGATGTAGCATGGTGTATAGCATGAAGAAGAATTCAATTGCATAATAGACAAAGCTCATTAAACAGGAAATGCAGTCTATATGCAATGCATGAACAGATTCCAAAACTCCCCCTCAGCATATGAGTCAATTTAAGCACAAATTTAGTTCAAGTTGAGTTATTAGCGGAATTAAGTTCAAGAAAGACCCAAATGAACTCAGTCTAAAACTAGGAACTAAGAGCTTTCCTTTTTTGCTTTTGGGAACCTAGTCCAACCATTTCAGGAGGGATAGGCTAAGAAATTTCTTCTAGAGTTGACTCAAGTGAAGTGTTATTTCTAGCTCCCCTCACATTGTTGATGCTCTTGTTATGTTGTTTTCTCGATAAGCAACCATCGCTTGTGGCAAGTGTCTCCATGGTGCTGTGCAACCCTCACAATATCCTCACTACTTACCTGCTAATTGTTAACCTCTTGTCGTTGACGGTCCATAGCTGTCACAACCACTTGCAACGTTGCTGCTTGATGTGTAAAGTTAGTGTTGATTGTAGCAATCTTAGAGTCCATCATCTACCATCCGTTAAATAAAATTCCACCACTTCCTATAAAAAAGGCACAACGAACTCTAAAGAAGAACAACCTCAAGCTAGAAAAGAACAAAATCAAGTAATCCGACCATGGGAAAGAACAGGCTCGAGTGGAGCTTCCATGGAAAAGCAAAATTCCAAAGCAAGCGAGTTTGCTACTTTGCTTTCTCGTACAGTGAAAGACTGTAGAAGCGTAGGCAGTGAGCGAGTGGCATCAACCCATCACTTTTCTAGCCACTCGTATATATATTTTTTTTTTACAAATCTTGTCTTCTTTCGAATAAGTTTACAAAAATAGTTCACTTTCCAATTGCGAAAGGTGGCACGGATAAGCCACGGTGAGGTTCCTACTGGATAGCATTGTTTGGCAAGAAATGTGCCATTAAGTACGCACTTTAATTAATTAATCACTAAATTAACCATTTTTAATAAATTAAATCACTTGATTAATTGCTTGATTAATACTACTGAGATAGCACTACTTGGCAAGTAGCTCGTTTCGAGCTCTGCTACACAGTACCTTCTGCCACAATACGGGAGCGTGGCATGTCACCTGTCGGCGCTTTCGTGGTCAGAAATAAGTTATTTTTATAATTGCGTTCAGAACGAGACTAGATTTGGAAAAAAGAAGTTTATCAGGGACTACAAAAGCGCTAGCTTCCGGTAGAACGGGCAAGTCAGAACTTTGTTTTTTTTTTCTACTGTCCTAATTTTTTTTACAAGTTTGATTCGGTTCGAATGAAATTGTAAAATCTGATATTTTTTTCAACCACCGTGAACATCGATAGTCACCGCCGCAGCATATAAACCTCGAATGACAACAAAATATGAATAAAAATGTTCAAGGGGCCAAGTTGGCCGAGGCCTTGAGTGCAGGCAGTGATGGCCCCGCGGCGCCAACCCCTCCTCCTCCCTAGACGCGGCGCGGGCGCGTCTCCTCGCAGTAAAGCAGCAGCGGAGGCGGAGGTGGAGCAGCAGTAAGCTTCTCTCCGGATTCGAAAGTAACCACCCATCTATATCCATTAAGCCCGCGATTAGCAAGCAGCTCATTAATTCCGCGATTAGCAAGCCAGCCGCAGCAGAAGCACCAAACCAAACCAAAGCATACCAACGCGAGCACCAATTTATTGCCTTCCCCACACATCCCTCTCCCTATTAGCCTCGCCTCGTTCCCCATCCCCATCGCCGCCCCGATCCGCCGCTTCCCCCAGAAGCTTCCAGATCCGCTGCTCGGGCAATGGTGTAGCGCCCGGGGGCGAGATGGTCGGCGGCGGCGGGGGCTTCCTCCTCCTGCTCCTGCTCCTGCTCCTGCTCCGCGCGGCCGACGCGCTTGATGGTATGCTCTTTCGCTTTCTGCTGCCATTGCTGGGGTGGGCGGGGTTGGTTGGGGCTGTGGCTTGCTTGCTCGACGGCTGTGCTTTTCGTACTTCGGCTTGGGTTCTCGGTGTGTGGGGATTGCGCTTCTGGTGCTGCATTTTGGCGGAAATATTAGCTTGGTAGCTTCGCGGGGGATCTGGCAAGCTGCGATGTCGCTGTCACGGGCTCGGGTACATGGAATCGGGGTGCGATGCTGTCGTTTCGAGCGTGCGCGTGAGGTAGGGGGCGGTGATTTTGTGGTGAGATGCGAAATTCTGCTGCTAGTGGCACGTTTTTTGGGGGAGATTTTAGATTGTGGCGTGATTGATGGTTTTGCCTAGTGGAGGATCTACCACACTGTCGGTGAGTTGGGTGTATGCGGCCGGAGACGTGTGTAAGGTTTGGGATCCCACTTGAAAGTCCGCCCCCGTGAGAATCTGGGGAGTGTCTTGTGTTGCGGCTGATACCCAGTCAGTATGCTCGGGGAGCAGGAGATGTATTTACCCTGGCATTGTCTTCTCTAGGGTGTTCACGCTCGAAGCAGATGGATACTGCTAGCTTCTTATACTGAAGACCCAGGTTGCATGGGATTGGTGGATGCAAAGGTTGCTATGGAGTGTTACTTGTTTAAGGAGGCAGTGATAACTAATTTGAGCTTCTTTTTTCATGCATGGCTGCTGTACTCCATTAGACCTTTTTCTTTAATCGGGATACTCCACTAGACCTTGGAAATGATTGTTGGCTGTTACACTATGTTGCTCCTTCAAGGAAATTTAGTTTGCATTTGTAGCGCATGAAAACAGCGGGGATGTGACATCTGGCTGGCATAACCAGCCAAGGGAGTATTACATAAAATCTTAAAGTAGAACAGCGCATAAGTAGTTCAAATCCAGCCTGTATTAGGTCTCAAGTACATTGCGCCTGAGCCTTCATGAAGTAATCATGTGAATGTACATATGTTGTTAATCTTAGTCATATGGTTGGTAGAAAAATTTCTCTCAACATCTTTTGCATTTTTTTTTCTTAAATGTAAACCTAATCCGTTGATTCTCCAGCAACCATTCCGCCTAGTCCAGTACCGCATCCATCAAATTCCCCTGAAACAAGAGTGTTTGGGCTTCGAATTTCCCCGGCATTTTCTCCAAGGGCATTGCCTCCGCAAACTCCTGGTATGTAACTGTGACAACTTCTGTGCTAATAGGACCGGCTTTAAATTTTCCCCATCAGCTGTTTAATACCTGTTTATTATTACAGGCATTGCTGTTCGCCCTCATTCTCACAAGCACCACAGAGAATCACATCATGCCCCTTCGCCATCCTCATCTCTCCCCCCTCAAGGTTTGCAACCTACATGTGCAATTTTATGCTTTAATCTTGTCATGCATCCTTGCATTACTTCACCAAATCCTTGATATTGTTCATCCTTCTGTAGACTATTCTTTTTACAGTGCTGCTATAATGATGTGGACTACTTTTAGAACTAAATATAAGCTTGTGTGTTTTCTTGTATTTTTTTATTGAATAGTTCTTTGTATCTTCAGCAGGTTGCTCTAGCGTTTGCACTGAGCCAATGACTACAACACCGATTGGTTCACCCTGTGGTTGTGTGCTGCCTCTTAGTGTTATTGTTGATCTTGACATAGCTCCGTATTTACTGTTCATGCGCATAGCAGAATTAGAAGTTGAAGTTGCAGCTGGGACATTTCTTAAACAAAGCCAGGTGAAGATTATGGCTGCAATTGCAAGTATCCAGGATGACCAGAAGACAAGGGTGACCATTTATTTGGTGCCACTAAGAGAACAGTTTGACAGCTATACTGCTTCCCTAATGTCTGATAGGTTCTGGAATAGGAAGGTTCAGATAAATTCATCTGTTTTTGGAGAATATGAAGTTATAAATATTACCTATCCAGGTAAAAGCCTGTACATGGATATTTGCTTCTTAGATTATTTACTTGAATTCTTGTTTCAGTTATGCAATGTTGTCACTGCAGGGCTGCAATCTGCGCCACCATCTCTGCCTGAGTCATCTCATGGATCGGGTCCTACAGGAACCGGAGAAGATCCTATAACCGCAGACGTGCACCCTCGGAAGAACAAGAAATTAGATAGTTGGATCATCGTGGTAGTTTCAGTGTCTTCTCTCACACTTATCGTGGCATGCGTTGGGCTCATTATTTTAGTAGTAAAATGGACAAAACTTAAACAGCTTCATGAGGCTGTGAGCCCTGCAATTACCCCGGCAATTAACAAAAGATACGGTATGGTAATGGGGGAAAATTTTGTTGTAGTTAAGTCTGTTAGTATGCTGTTTATTACTATTATTATTTGGTGCTGTTTGTTTATGCTTCATCACGTTTCTCTCGTTTAAATCTGCTTGGCAATGTTGGAAACATTTCTCTTTGAATGTTCTTCCTTATTGTGCATATAAACGATATCTTAAGTATTTCCATGCTGGATCGATACTACTACGCCCACTACAAAAACTGTTGTTTCTTATTTTCCATGGTCTCCAAGCTACAAATGTGATCATTTTTTACAATATACTAGTAAAAAGATATAATAATTTGATATTATATCAGTACTTTTGACAACAAATTTATTAATATCATTTTCATGTGGCCAATCTAGATTTCTGTGATTAAACATGAAAAACTTTGATTGCCCGTATGCCACAGCACCACTTTGTAATGGAGGGCATATCGTTCACTGTTTCAGTGTGGTTGGGCAAAACGAAAATTGAAACGCTAAACTGTTGGATAGTATTTTTCACCTCAAGCACTTAGGGATTGGAAATCAGATTTACACTTAGTGCAAGTCTGCAAGAGCATGGCCAAAGTGCACAATTGGGCCCTTCAATCGTTTCTTATGCCTCTAAAGGCCCGAATCCCTAAGTTGGTAGGAAATATGTTAGTGTAGAGTTGTCATCATTAACTGCTCATATGCTATGTGCTGCATGTAGGTCCACATGGAAAGAATTATTTAGTGATTTCACTTAGTATTTGTGCCGGGTAAATTTTTTTAAACTCCGACCGTCAATACGATTATGAATATCCAGATTGAGCACAAGAAAAGGGCATAGTCATATTTCTCATCAAAAGCAATTTCATAATGTCATAAATTTACAAATCTTTCTTTGTGTGTAACAATAAAACCCTGTCAAAAAAGGGCATTCCTTTCGGATCGGTGGTAGTATTAGCTTGACTTTAAACTACTACTTGTTTCATTCTATTTTATTTGTCATTTTGGACATTGACATGTTTGACTTGGAAACCTTTGACTGTTGCTTTTTCTAATTATATGTTAGTAAAATTCATTAAAATTTTAAATTACTTTTATGTCATTTTCATGCAACACTTTTATGTATATTAGTGAAAGTGTTAAAAGTTTCACTCCATGCATTCTAGGATGATATCTATTTGGGAATGGAGTATATAGAAGCTGCTTGTACTAGATATTGAGAAACACAGTCTTCCCAGACCCTCTCCTATGTTTGTGTGCCTTTTGCTTCACTTAAACATGGTCCTTTTTTGCTTAGTCACAAATAGAGCTCCCCAGAGTTCCAACCTTTCCAGTACACTAAATTGTCGCTACTTAAACACTGCAGTTATGCTAACAACTTAATGCGTGATACAGGTGGCAGATCAACTTTGTCAACTAGCATGATGAGCTCTGCATCGGCATCAATGCTCTCAACAGTGGCTACTTGCACGACATCAGTAAAGACATTTTTGCTAGCCCAGCTTGAAAAGGCCACCGATGGTTTCAATTCAAAAAGAGTTTTGGGTGAAGGTGGGTTTGGACGTGTCTATCACGGGACTATGGATGATGGAAACGAGATAGCTGTTAAATTGCTCACAAGAGAGGACAGGAGTGGCGACCGTGAGTTCATTGCGGAGGTGGAAATGCTCAGCCGACTACACCATCGTAATCTTGTCAAATTGATTGGCATTTGCATCGAGCGGACCAAAAGGTGTCTTGTTTATGAGCTTATACGCAATGGAAGTGTGGAATCCCATCTTCATGGTATGTTTGAAATATTAGTTACTGTAAGCTATGTTTGATAAACACACACATACACACACACACACATACATACATACACATATATACATACATATGTATTCCATACTGCTAGGAGTACGTACTCCCACCTTGCATATACCGCTTAAACAAAAAAAATATACCTCTTTATCCTTTTGAGCATACTCTAATAATGATTATAAGATACGCCAAAGTGAGTTCCATGAAAAATTAACTACGTTTCTCATAATAAAATAACTACATTTCTTTTGTCCAAGCATGGACTGGAAGGATCAGCTGCCATTCTAATTAAAGGACTTCGAAATCTGTAATGATTTGGCTCAAGGGAAATGCATGGATGGACAGGATCAACTGCCCTTCCAATCTAACAGCTGAAATTCCTCAAAATGATTTGGCTCAAATATAGCACTGTACTGTGCTTTACAAAAAAAAAAATATATATATCCATACTTACCTCTACCACATTTGAGCCTAGGTTTATTGTTTTTTTGCACTCAGCATGATTCTTTGGGTTAATCTGAGTTTTTTGATATCTAGGTGCTGACAAGGCTAAGGGCATGCTGAACTGGGATGTTAGGATGAAAGTTGCTCTGGGTGCTGCTAGAGGCCTAGCATACCTTCATGAAGATTCAAACCCTCATGTTATACATCGTGACTTCAAGGCCAGCAATGTATTGTTGGAGGAAGATTTCACTCCGAAGGTTACTGATTTTGGTTTAGCAAGGGAGGCAACCAATGGAATTCATCCCATTTCTACTAGGGTAATGGGTACTTTTGGGTAAGAAACACTTTGCTTATGCCTGTCCACTATGATGATGTCAATAACCATGATTTAAGCACTAAGTAACGGTGAAATCATGATCGGATGGCTTTTGGTTCTCTTTGTGATTTATACTGATTTGCCTTCCATATGCTTTCCTCGATGTTGCAATTTTTTTAAAAAAGTCTGCATAATTTCACTGATTAGCTCCTAGTATGGTTGTTAATACCGTTTAATGTCAAACAATAATAACGCTTCACAGAGTTCTTGACAAATCACACTTTTTTAGGCTAGACGAATTTGTGGTATCATAAATATGCTCCAAAGTAGCTTGCTTTTACTTGATTCCATTTTAATTATGCTATGTGATCTGTTAGAGGTAACTCAAATATCCAAAACAGGGTTGTTAGAGATATACTCAATATCTCTATAGGAGTCCAAATTATCTACTACTCATACTCTTTTGGCTATATAAGCCACCCCTATGTACATGTAACATTGAACAGATTAGTGGATTTGTTTCTCATGGTTTTTTTCTCATTCGTGAGGTTTTTCCACGTAAAAATTCTTGTCTCAGTTTTGCTGTGATAACCCTAACATGATCACACAGGTACGTTGCTCCAGAATATGCCATGACAGGGCACCTTCTTGTCAAGAGTGACGTCTACAGTTATGGGGTTGTCTTGCTGGAGCTTTTATCAGGAAGGAAGCCCGTATGCATGTCTGATACCAAGGATCCTGAGAACCTTGTGACTTGGGCTCGTCCTCTGCTATGCCATAAGGAGGGCTTGGAGAGCTTGATTGACCCTTCTCTGAATGGCAATTTCAACTTTGACAATGTAGCTAAAGTGGCATCCATCGCTTCCATGTGTGTTCACAACGATCCGTCACAGAGGCCATTCATGGGTGAAGTCGTGCAGGCACTGAAGCTTATTTACAATGATGCAGATGAGGCTTGCGATGATTCTTACAGCCACAAGGATTCATCATGTGACCCAGATGATGAGTACCAAGGAGGCCTGGTCCTTGACAGTGGTAGTGGTAGCTGGTGGAATAATGGGGCTTCTGGGTGTTCAGACTACCAGAATTCCTCACCATTTATAACCATGGAGTACAGTTCTGGCCCAATAGAAGAAAGGCGTGGGCATGACCCTCGCTCAGCTGTGTCAATGGGCTCTCAAGTACCATCACCAGCCCTGCATAATAGATCAGGCTCCTTGCCGATGAAGAAGAAGAAGAAGCTTGCCTCATTTTACTGGTTAAGAGGCAGCATAAGCGAGCATGGGTCGCTGCCTCGCCATTGATCAATAAACTAGTGTTAGGCTGTTAGCTTCAGTTGACTTGGGATTGAGGCTGGGGGGATGTCATTTACCCCTCGTTGATTCTTGCCTCTGGTTAGTGTACAGTTTCCCAACAATCCAGGTGACCCTCTGGTGTAGTTCCATCAGTATAGATGTTTTCATTTGCCTTCTGCTTCCCCAGAAGCAATGAGGATGGGGTTGGCAGATGCTTTCTAGTTTTGCAAATTGTGGTTCATTCCTCGTGCATCTGATGATTTGTGTAATTTGGGTAGGAAAATTTCTTACAAAAAATTCTGGGCATCATGTTGTTTTGCCTTGCTGATGTACTGGATTGTTAACAATTGAAGTGATCTTCCTCTCATTGGCGAGGTAAAAGTATATGTCAGCTTCTCTTATTGCTGCGCTGCGTAGGGTGTGTATGTTTGTGCATGGCTTTGTGATTGTGGTTGAGCTATGGCTTCGTGTCCATGCTTGCTGGCATCATGCCCAGGTATGGAGAAGTTGATTGCTTGTCTCTGTGCATCGATGCTTCTTTATGTTGTGCGTGCCAAACGATTCGGTGCGAATGCCGGGTGTCAGGATACATAGGTCAAACTAAATCGCCGTTCCATAGTCCATGCTTCATGCAATCGCACATTTTTTCCTCCGGACGCATAGGCAAGCAAAGCAAGAGGAAGAGAAGAAGGGGATGTTTGGATGAAAGCTCGAATTTTCACGCTTTATTATTTAGTTCTCTTATGATGCACTAAATTCAATATAGACTGTTAATTCTTTTCGATCCAATAAATTATATTAGTTAGTAGTTATTTATACTTTCTTCAATAATATAGTAGTAGATATATTCGTAACAAATCAATTGGTAGATTTAATTTCTACTATCTACTATATAATACCAGTATAATGCAAGGTAAATTTTTTTTTATTATTTTTGCTAAGTTGTACTACACCAGTTTGGCAGAATTGGTGGCGGTGCTTAGAACAATAATGGCTAGTCATAAATGTGGATGTGAACCTAAATTTGAGTGACTAATGGGAGGTGATTGTATATAGGGAAATACTAGCGTCCGGACGTCCGATACGTTCATTTCATTGGACGCTCGTTGCAACATTTTTTTCCAACGTGTGCAACATTTTTTTTTCAACGTGTGCAATATTTTTTTCTCCGCTCATATTTTTACTGTTATCGAAGGAAAAATGTTTCACACGTGGGAAAAAAATGTTTCACGCGTAAAAAAAAAATGTTGCAAAGCGTCCGAAAAAATCAGACGTCTGATTGCTAGCAATTTCGTTGTATATGTCACTATTTTAAAATTGTATAAATATTAAAATATAAATAAAAAGTAAATAACAATTTTTTTTACTTCAATATTTATGCAACTTATATTAAAAAGTTAGACGTATAGAAGCACGGGTACCCGCGACAAAATCGTAGAAATAAACAAATCACACCCATATTGGGCCCATTTGTTTTTTGTGTAAAAAAGTTTTGGGCTGAGTGACCTCAAATCTGTGCGAGTATTGTTCAGTGTTAACCCACAGAAGTCGAGTGAGAAAGGCAAAACCCTCATCCCCCGCTTCCCCGGACTCCAAATACCAAGGGCAGCCACGGCGATGGAGCACGACGACGGCGGCAAGGCGGTCACACCGGGGGAGCTCCTCGGAAGCTCGTCGTCCCTCGTAGCCGGACGTGGTGCCTACGCCGACGGCCGCTCTGTGCGCGCGTCGGTCACTGGCCACCGCCGCCTCGTGCCTCCCCCTCCCGGCTCCTCCGACCAGGTAGGGTTAGCTAGGGTTTTGGAATTTTTAGTCCCTCGCTCTGCTGCTTCTGATGTTGTGTGTGTGACGGGCTGGTCCGATTCGGTTGCAGAGGTCCACGGTGGAGGTGGTTGGGCACAAGGCCCATGGAGCTGTGCCGCAGCCGGGAAGCGTCGTCATTGCCCGTGTAAGATCTCTCGCTGAGCAAAGCGTTGATTGGAGACGTGCAATGTGCGGAAGATGCATTTTTTTTTATGAAAAGCTCGTTGCTGTCGTGTGGATGTGTGTACTTATCAAACATCATGGTTGAATTAGTGGCTAGCTGTTGCTCTGCGTAGTCATGCAGCTTGTGGATATGGTTGGTGGGATCGGTGCATAGGTGGTTTACAGTTTAATTGTTTTTGCGGAAACACTTACACACTCACTGGCATGCTTGATGTCACACTTTGCCTAGTTCAGGTTGAAGGTGAAATCTATGTGTTTCAGGTCATACGAGATTTAATATTCTCAAGTGTGTATAAATGTTGTGAAACTGTAACACCTTGTAGAGGAAGATTCAGGCAATGCACGTGAATATTTAGCATCTCCTTTGCAGGTGTTGAACCTAGCAGTAAATAAGTTGAGGTAACAGCTTCTCTACTTTGGTAGTCCAGTTAAACATCATCCGGTAATGCGAATGTCTCATGGATTGGTTATGCTGGTTCATGGGTGCACCATCTATTTGTTGGCATCTTTTTGAGATGACTTTACACAATAAACGAGGGTAAAGATCTTACAAAAGTGTACTGTCTACAATGATGTCTATGGTATCTCTTGATCTTTTTCCTATCACCATGTCATGTTCTTAACATGAGCTAATATGTTGTTCTGATTAGTGGTATTGGTCAACTGTTTGTTACTGCAGGTGTTTTAACGAAGATAGCTGTGTGCATCAACTTGTTTTTAATGGTGAAGTGCTGATTGCTGAAAGTTGTTACTGCTGCAGGTGACGAAGGTTATGGCTAGGATGGCTTCTGCAGATATAATGTGTGTTGACTCAAAGGCTGTGAGAGAAAAATTCACTGGCATTATAAGGTAGTAGGCCTTGTTCATGAATATCTTTTAGTGTGATGCTGCTATTTGTACTGTTCTTCATGGATTCTTGCACTGCATTTGCTCGATTTAGTTGCCGAAGTGCATGTATGGTTGAATGCTTTTGTCCATCCTTTCCTTTTAGACAGTTTGTCAGAGAAAAGTTCTTCATGCCATGCTCTTCTGTTTGTAGGCAACAAGATGTTCGTGCTACTGAAATCGACAAGGTGGATATGTACCAGTCTTATCGGCCTGGTGACATCGTTAGAGCTCTGGTTGTATCCTTCAGGGGAGCATATGGCGCAATCTTCATTTCTGCAATTGTTCTTTTTTGATTGCTCATTTGCTCTTGTTCATGTGTATCTTCATGCTTGATGTTACCTCATTTTGTACACATTTTCTTTCAATTTGATTACATCGCTATAGACCTCTAATCTTGTTAGAGTACTTAATATTTTTGACTGGCTTGCAATCCTTAAATTTTGTTAAAGCTCTCTCTTGGTGATGCAAGAGCATATTACCTTTCCACGGCAAAGAATGAACTTGGAGTTGTTTCTGCACAAAGTATAGCTGGTATGCTTACTTCTGCACCAAATTAATCAATCTTTATTCTCTGAGGCAATTCAAGGATGCACCATGCAATTTGTGTGTGAAGATAGTTAAATTGTTCCTCCAATTACATGATCTGGTAGAAATTGTATTGATGTTGTTTCCTTGTGTTGCTTTAGGTGGTACGTTGGTCCCGATCAGTTGGACTGAGATGCAGTGTGAATTGACTGGCCAAACTGAGCAAAGGAAAGTTGCAAAAGTGCAATAGATTTGTTAAATTTGCCAGACTGAAAAGGTAAAGTTTTTAATTGCTGAGTTGTTTTTCCTTCCTCAGTAATGTGCCCCCCTATTTCTCACTGGAAGCTACTATCTGTATTCCTTGTACATTGGCTATAATATGTTGAAATCCTGTCCATTTTCTAAAATTATCCCAGCATAGAATATAAGAACTCATATAAGTTACTGTTTGGAGAACACTTGAAGAGATTTAAATAAGGAAAAGTCTATTTCACCCCCTGAACTATCGTTGTTGTCTACTTTGCCCCCTGATCTATAAAACCAGGTATTGTACCCCTTGAACATACAAAACCGGAACAAAGAACCCCCACTGAGGCAGTTTCGGTGGTGGTTTTACCTCCGTGGCGGATGACATGGATGTCGATGTAATGATGACTTAGCAAAATTAAATAAAAAAAATTCTTAACCCAATGGGCCCACACATCATCCAAACACCCCCTCTTCAGCAAAACACCATCTCTGCATATTCCCTCCCCTCCCCCATCGCCGCTGCCAGGAAAAACTGGCCATGGCCTCGGGTGGACTGAGTGGGAGGAAGAAGTTGACGTGTGGCTAGTCCACCTGTGGCAGTTCAGCAGGATGGACCACCTTTGCAACTAAAGTAAGACCAACTAGTAACAGCCCACCAGGCACCATCAGCAGCGCATGGGACAGGCCATCCAGAATTCCAACTCCAATGAAGGAATATGTGCATAGGCTAATCGATCTACTTGTCTTCAAACTTCATCCTCGGTCACTCGAGCGGTACTGCGGTGGCCCAAGCAACGTGTCACGGAGTTTAGGCGGCAAGGTGATGCCAGCTAGGTCGTGATCAGGCCACGGGCATGGGCGCTGCATCCAGCAAGGGCTCGGACAGGACAAGGCGAGGTCCCAGCAAGCAGGTCAAAATTTTCCCCAGGTCTCTCAAATTCTGTTCTGCCGGAGATCCTGAGGAGGGAGGGAGGGAGGGAGGGAGGGAGGGAGATAGATAGATAGATAGATATAGAGAGAGAGAGAGAGAGAGAGAGGTGTTTGGATGACGTGAGCCTATTGGGTGAAGGATCTGTATTTATTTAATTTTGCTGAGTCACTATCACATCAGCAGCCATGTCATCCACCACGGTGCCAAAAACCCCTTTGAAACTGCCTCATGGGGTTATTTGCTCTGGTTTTGTAAGTTGAGGGGTAAAGTAGATGAACAACATAGTTCAGGGGTTAAATAGACTTTTTCCTTTAAATAACTTTAATCATATGGAGCATACTCATGAAACTATTTATTTCCGTACTACATAATGTTGATGAGCTGTGGTGCAGATTTCGTAATCCAATAAATGTTTTCACTCTATCTGGAGCCCCCAACTCCCACCGCGCACACTCAAGAACAACAACAAATTGTGATTCGTGGCTATTCTAACAAGAATTTCCTTGATTCTTTACAGGTTAGTGATGGTGTGTACAATATGTTGATCAACGATGCTGTTGCTCGATCGTGAACCGCTAAACGAGCAATGTTCAAGTTCTTTGGCACTGGATCGAGCACATAAACTTTATACATGTGGCAGAATTTTGAGTAGGCAATGGTTCATCAGGATTCTTAATGGTGTAGCATGTAATACACCAGCAATACAGTTACGCATCCTGCATGTAGTTAGGGCTTTTGTAGGTTTGAGTAATCTTCTTGGTGCGGAGTTTGTGACGTTACCGTTGTGCTGAGGATCAATTTATTTCTTCTCTTTTCTGAGAGACGATGAGGCTGGGATAAAATCGAAATTTCGGCTTGCCTTGATTACTTGTGTTGAGCGATCTGTTGGGTTGTGGGCTTTCTGGGCCGAGCGTAGTGGTGTCTGTTGGGTTCTGGGCCTCATGGGTTGGGCTGTATCTGTATGAGTAGCCCGTTGGGTCGAAGAACCTGATACCAGCTGTTTACTTTCACGACGGCGAGCGGATTCGATCCACGCTACCACATCTTCAGTGTTTTTGCTGTCAAAATTGTTACGCGCTGTCGGTGTGAGACTGGTAGTGACACAGCGACCAATGGTTTCACGTTCAGTTATGTATGATTTTTACAGTGGCGCGTATGCGATGTGTCATTTCTATCGGCAAGATAAAATTGGACTTCTGGACAGAAACAAAAAATGTTAGCGGAGAAGCCGAATCCCTCAGGCAGCTGCAGAAGCCGTCTTCATCCGTAGGATCACACCAACCAAGCAAGAATATCTATCACTTAGAAGTAAAGAAGCAACTAAAACCGAAGGAGCGAGGCCACCGTGTTCGGTCAGTGTAAATATCAGGTGAAAAAAAATGCTTTAATGTCGGTACGAGAAGGAGCTTCATACCGTGCTACCGTCACAGCTAAGCCCGGGCCATCAGACAACGCAAACACCGACTGAATCTTCCTGAAAGTTGGCTGGTAAGTGGAGTGAGAGATACCAAGAATAATGCTTGTGAAGTGTTTGTGAGCATCTGCCATGAGTAGGTCTGGTGCAAACTACTCTTGTTGGTTTATTCATAAAGAACCTCTTGCATGGAAGTGTGTTATTGGTGCTATTTTCTGCTTTTTGGTATATTTGCTTAGCAATGATTTATTCTTGCAATTCTAACTAGCAGGCAGCCGTGTACAGGTTGAGAAGCAATGAAATGGGACATTGTTGACGTTCTGAAAGTGAACCGAGATACCAACCAATTAACAGCTTCATGGCATTCAGTATTTTTTTGACACCAGAGTTGAATAGTCAGTTTGATCTTAGCACGGTGGTTCTACACGCAACGCAAGTAGTTACAAGCGGCCGGAGGATTCGCCAATGCCAACTGCCTTTTTTTAGCATCATCAAAATATGCTGTACTCTCTATCAAACAAGCCAAATTGTCAAATGCTATTGGTACTGTATCTATATACTGAGATAGTGATGTATGTTACTCATTCCTGCGCCATATTGCAATTCTGTATTTACCGACTCAATCTTTCCAGAATAGTGAAATTCTAGCTTATTTGTAGTCTTGGTTATCCCCAACTTTTACAGTTCTGGCCTGAACTCACAACGATGTGACATCGAATTGTGGATTTTCTATGCAGAAGATTAAAAGCAGCACACATTTGAGAGCCAATAGAGATACAAGTCAGCAAGTAAAACATACTTGAGTTCTGGTAGTAATTATCTCCAACCATCCAACATAACATGGCATTATAGCAGTGGTTGCGTTCAAAGAGTTTCTAGGCCAAACGGGGCAAAAAAGTTCATCTAGTCCCACGGGCAGGTAGATCTGCATTACAATTTAACATGATGCAAACTGCTTGGCTTAGAAGCACAGACAAAAGCATACTAGGAACTTCAATGATCTATCGCCAGCACACAGCGCAGGCAGCCACCTTCATGCAACAGGTCGAACGCTTTGTTGATATCAGTCAGGTTCATGCTGTGAGTAATGTACTCGTCCACCTTGATTTCCTGTAGATGATAGGGAAATTTTGTTGAGATGGAAAAACTCCTCTAGCATGCAATTTTTATCTGTGCAAGATAGTATAATACCTTGTTCATGTACTTCTCAACAAGCCATGGAACCTGGGTTCTGCTCTTGAAACCACCGAAAGCTGTTCCCTTCCAGACACGGCCCGTGACAAGCTGGAATGGTCGTGTAGATATCTCCTGGCCAGACGCAGCTACACCAACAATGACAGAGGTTCCCCAGCCCTACAGTTGTGCCCACAGAAATTAAATCAGTGAAGGCAAGCTATGTTACTTCGAGATGGCTGAAAAACTGGAAACAATATAAGAGATGTGAGTGAGAATTTGAAATCAGAGACATCATATTTCCTTTAAAAAACAGGTATGCACTGTATTAGAATGCAACGCAGCTCCTTTACCTTTCAGCTCAAACATCTTACGTTTATTTATAATTAGATATTCGATGGTAGCATCAAGTCAAGGTTGTGAGCTGCTTGGGTAAGGTATTTATAGAAAGAATAGCAAATTAATATGCGAGGTTTGTTGTCAATTTGCAATGGTCCACAAAGTTCACAAAATATGTTGTAAACATAAGCTGGAAGCCTGGAACTCTAGCTTACCTTGTGGCAGCACTCCAATGCAGCCCTCATAACAGAAACATTTCCAATGCATTCAAAACTGTAATCCACGCCACCATCCGTAAGGTCAATTATGACCTGTTGGATTGGTTTGTCATAGTCTTTTGGGTTCACAAATTCAGTAACTCCGAAGTTCTTTGCTGCAAAAACAGTAGCAGAGGAATAAATCATTAGAAAACAAGCTATGTTTAATCTGCAGAGACAATCTTTATAACATAACCATGGAATGATGGAAGACAGATTTTATTATTAATTGATAGCATCCGATACTAAAAGCAATGTGATTAACTGCAGAACATCAAGTTTGCAAGAATACATTTGTGGTAGATATTAGTATATTACCATGAGACAAAAGAAAGGTAGTTGCTCAGGAACTTAATGTGTTACAAAGACCATGTAATTAAAAAGAAAGGATCCCGGGAGTAAAGAGGGGAAAAGGTAGTTAATAATTTATCAAAATCTTCTTTCCAATAAAAAATTTACAAGTGCTCTAAATACAAGGCTGAAAGATTCAGTAGCTATTGATTGTATTTTGTGCAATTTAAAAACAAATTCTGATGAAAAAAGGAACAAAAAGCCTTTGAAACTTCTAGTAGTGGGTGCTGCCGTGCTGGTTATATCACTTGTATTGTAGATATCATATGTTAAATTATAACCTAACCAAACATTGTGTTGAAGATTTCTTTTCCTCACATTAGACTCAAGAGAGCACTTCTGGCTTCAAGTCAAAACAATGGAAATTTAGTAACAAGCTCTCACAAACAACTTGCACAATAGACAGGCACTTTCATCTTCTGGCAGAAACAAGAATGTGAATTGCTCACTTTCACCAGTTGATCAAAAACTCATGCAACTTAGAGTAAAAAAACAGAATACAAGTCTCTAAGCTTTCAAGGAAACAAAAGGTACAATGAACAGAATTACAGGAATTATAAACCATACCAACATCAAACTTTTTGCTATCAATGTCAATTCCAATAATCCGAGAAGCACCAGCTGATTTTGCCCCCTCAGCAACCTAAAAAAGAAAGTTCAGATGTCAGAGGCTCAAAGCTCTCTTTCCAGACTGAGGTATATAAGCATGTGCCAACAAATTTAACTTACTGCAAGTCCAACTGTACCGAGGCCAAAAACAGCAACAATGGAACCTGCTTCAACCTTTGCAGTATTCCATACCGCTCCAAGGCCTAAATGATTGTAATTGTGAGATCTATAGACAAATTATTAAACATGAGAAGAGGCAGAGGTCGACTGAGACTAACGTGGGAAGAAGCAGTTAAAAGAGATTTAGGGGATTGGAACATTTCCAAAGATTTGGCGTTGAATAGGATTGCATGGAAGTTAGTGATCCACGTACTGGAACCATGACCTAAAATCGAAGGTTTAAGGATTTTATTGATTTTGATTGGGTTTCTTTCCTAGCCTACCCCAATTTGTTTGGGATAAAAGGCTTGGTTGTTGTTGTTGTATAGACAAACTTCTTGGAAATTATCTTCGGGATAATCACAAGAATGTGAAAGTGCTAGACATAGTGTTGTCAGCAATTCAACAGGTGTAAAAAAATTAGTATGGAATCATATATCCAATTTAACCAAAAAAGAGTAGGAAATAAATCATTGACACAAATATGGTGAGGCTTTCTACGTTTATTGAAAAACAACATGCATACTTTTAGTTATTTATATAAAGAAACCCTAAGCTAAGAGGAAGTGGTTTTAGCAAAAGAAAAGAGAACAGAAAAACAACAGGGTTTGATGCAAACTGTTGCATTTCAAATGTATGATGAATAAAAAAATGCGTTGGTAATAATAGAGCAATACATTCACGCAAACAAATCAAGGAGCTCTGTATGCAAAGTTTGTTTAGTAGCATGTAAAGCTATAGAATGATCCTATGTGACGACAAAGCTATACTGCTGATCAATAAGACATCAGATCTGTACAAGCAAAGTACGGTGTGAAACTATACTAGGTTAACAAAAGTTTAGAGTATATGAGATCACATAAAAGAACCTACCAGTAGAAACACCACAACCAAGCAGGCAGACTTTTTCTAGAGGTGCCTGTGGGTTGATCTTTGCAACACTGACATCATGCACAACGGTGTACTGGCTGAATGTTGATGTCCCCATGAAATGGTAAATGGGTTTCCCATTTATCGAGAACCGGCTCTTGCGGTCATTCATCATGACGCCTACCCCTGTGGCAGCACGAACTTTACCGCAGAGGTTGGTCTTTCCGCTCTTGCAAAACTTGCATTCTCTGCATTCTGCTTGGTAACAAGGAATGACATGATCCCCAGGCTGCACCTCAGTTACTCCTTCGCCGACACTCTCAACAATTCTATTAACATAATAAAAGTAAACTTATCAGTACTCAATTATCTTAGCTGTACATGGTCATATATGAAACCGATGCAAATCTATATGCTTACCCAGCGGCTTCATGGCCAAGAATGCAAGGAAAGAGACCCTCAGGATCCTGCATAGAAAATAAAATTCTTAACAAGTCTATGACTTGACCACAATGCCTAGTAAATCTCTACAACATATAGTATGTAGCTATTCAACACTTTCAGGTTTCTACAAACATTTTCGTTTATCCACAGGTTACCGCCAATCTACAGCCATTCCCACTCATACAACGCTACCTAGAAGTAATCGCCAAATTTTTGGTAGCGTCACTTTATTCTTCAGGTTCATAATAATCTGGAAGAAACATGTAAGTCGTTGCAACAATAACTTGCTATAATGTTACGGAAGCGCACGAACAGTAGAATACTAATGAAAGGAAAATCCAATTCCATTTGGTGCGGTCACTATCAGCCCCGGATAAGTGGTTGGGATTGGGAATTGTGCAACTAGTGTAAGTGACAAGTTCTTAGAATTTCAAGAAACCTAGTTTTGAATAAACATAGCAAGTCAAGAGTGGGGAAGAGTGAGACCTTGCCGCTCCAGGTGTAGTGGTCGGTGTGGCAGAGGGCGGTGAAGAGGATCTTGACGCGGACCTCGCCGGCCTGCGGCGGCGCCACCTGCACGTCCTCGATCACCAGCGGCTTGTTCGGCTCCCACGCCACCGCCGCTGCACGCACGCATCCGCCCAGAATTTCCACTCCAGATCAAACCAGAAATCCCAAGAAACAAAACCAACTAACACTAGTACACTACCAGACTACTACTACCACCACAGATGCAAACTATAGCACGGCAACCAAGATCAAATAGGTTACCTTTGCAGGTGATGACCTGACCCTGGGTGGAAGAAGCCATTTCTTCCTTGGGTTGGGCGGTAGACGCGATGGATGAGCAGTCACTAAGAGAGGCGCACCGCAGGAAGATGTGATTGTGAGGATAGGGAGGCCGGAGAAGAAGAGCAGACAGAGGTGGTGGTGATCAGATGCGGGGTTTTGTTTGCTCAATTGGGCCGGGCCCACTGTGGGTTTGGGCTCCCAGTCCCAGATTATTGGGGTAGCCAGCATGGCAGATCGGTCTGACATTATTATGATAGATCCTCGAAAAAACACTATAGTCTCGTGGAAAATAAAATAGAACAAATATATTGGTTGCTAATTGCTACCAACTTTTGTTTTCTATGTACTCTACGCACTCGCTTGTTCTCAGTCAACTGATCAGCGTAAATTTTCATAGGATCGTATCGAGTTGGTGTGATCCGTATTCCACAACCTGTCCTCAAAACACACACAACCCCCTGTAATTTTTTTTGGTATCATAATCATGGCCAACCAAACAAAAATTGCAAAAATGCAAATGAATAGATCACATTCCCTGAATCTGAACCTGAAGATGTAAGTAGTCGGTCCCAAGCTGCTTTCACTTGTTCACTTCAAGAACTCGACTAGTTTCTGACAAACAAAGAACACTTTATTTTTGTACAAAACACTCCATACAACAGCACACATACACTTCTAATGTCAATAGTACAACCACTCACACGCCATAAACAGTATCAGCATTGCCTTATTAGAGCGAATGCGACGGCATGAGGTCCACAGTTCCAGAAGCTGAAAGGTAGTTACTCCGATTTGTCCTCAGAGTTGATCTGCTGGGTTAGTAACAGCAGCCCCAGCGACGCGAAGACGGATAGAACGGTAGAGGTGTAGCCAAGAACAAGCAGTGCTCCCTTGAGTGACTGAGATGGATAAAAGGGCACGACACAAGTTAGCAGTCGGACAAGTGAAACGGAACTCACAAGTAACCTTGTAAATCTTCAGATTCTTATGTTATTACCTTGGCAAGCTGCATCGAGTTGTTGTTCGCGTATTGCATCGATCTGTCTGGTATGCTTTGCACGCCTTGGGCTAGTTGCCAGGACAGAAACCTAAATCAGAAAATAAATGTGAGATGTTACTATATCCTCAAATGCTAGACATATGTTAAACCATCTATTTGGTTTATCATTTATATCATCACAGAGAGGAGTCTGTGCAATTGAATTACCTAATGCACATGCCTAAGCGCTGATCAATAATATAACATACGAAGCATGATGTGCATGTATCTTCAATTAATTTGATACCGTTAGAATGCCAATCTGTAAATTGATATTGACCAACAGCCTGTTGTTCATACAAATTTGGATAATGATAAGATAGCAAATCATCCAACATAGAATCTAATCAGTATAAAATATGTACTATGAGATGCGTGCAACTCAAATATGAGAAATTGACAACTATATTCAACCATCTACTTACTTATTGATCTTGACCAAAAGTGGTATATGGCACGTTCTTTAACATAAACTAAATTGCATGCACTGACCAAAAAAATTACGATTATCCTTATATAATTGCTTCAATGGAAGTATGGGTCTGGAAGTTACCCAAAAACCAGTCCAACTGCAGCACCAATATTGGCCTTTTCTGCGGTCAATTCGAATTCAAGTTCTCCAAACTGGCAAGATAAGGGCATGAGAATTAAACCATGTACAAAGTACACATAAGGGTGCTTAAAGCAGGGTTCACAAAACTGTTTTTGAAAAAACCGCTCGAAATTCGAAAATCGGAAATATCGAGTCGAAAATCGTCAGAAACCGAAGGGTTAAGAAATAAAAAAATTTGAAAAAGAAAAAGAAAAACCGGACCGACCAATTGAATGTTCCTTAGAGCCGATTTTTGAGCGATTTCATCGAAAATCGAGCGGTTTTCACCGATTTTCAACCGGTTTACGTCGCATAATTTTTTTTCGATTTTTTTTTTTGAACTAGACCAGTTTTGAATCTCGAGCCGACGCGGTACGGTCGAAAACCGCGGTTTTGTGAACCCTGGCTTAAAGTGCAGAGAGGCCCTTACCTTCAGCTTTCTTTTTTCTTTCATAGCTTGTATTTCAGATTGAATTACTGGGCGTTTCGATAGCAGCTTACCATTCTTGATCATCGTTTCAGCAATCTAAAAAGGGTACAACAAAAGCATGTTACATTTGCACAAACCTGTGTGGTTCAACCTTTTGATAAATCACTAAAGACTGGATGCAAGATAATCTAGCAATGAGGCGGAAAAAGAATCCATGCTGAAGCATCAAAACACGATGAATTTGATAGTTTTCTCTTCTGCCTCCAGAGGTAGGATTCTTTCTGAAATATGTACATGACTCTTAACACTTCCCATTAATGCACCTACATTCCAGATGTTTTTGTTCTGTTGCAAGTTGCAACTAATTTTACCCAAATGTCGACATGGAACTAAATGCTTACTGAGTATTGACCCCAATCGTAACATCGATATGATCTCATGTTTCGGACATATCATCGAATTGTTAGCCAGCACCAAGCAAATGTACACAATTTAATTCAACAATAGCAGCATGGATAGAGTGTGAGTAAGTGGCTAACCGTCTTGAGCTCTCCCTTGCCATACTGTCCCATTGACTGAAACCTCCTTCCAGCTGACACCAGCCGCTTGCCAAATGCTACGCTATGTAAAGCAAACAGCAAGGAACACAACCTTCAATCAAGAAACCATGTTGCATGAAACACAACTGTTGACAATATACAGATGCAATCCATGCCTGATTTGGCACTGCCCGTCAGGTAGGGCTCCATTGACGGCAGCTGCTTGGCAAGGCTATTTGATGCCGATGTGTCAGCCATCTCCCATGCCCTTGCAAGATTCAGTAGCAGATCACCCACTTCTTGGCCACACTATCTCTCGGCAAAGAAACAACAACATGAATGATGCAATTACGTGGTTGTTGTAAAATCAATTTACATTACATGTAATCAATGAATTCCTTTGTACCTACCTCATCAAGAACAGGGCCATTGGAGAGATCAAATGCCGCATCATTGAGCTTCAACAAGCAACCAAACAAAACTTGTTCGATGAAATTAACCAAACTAGAATTGCTAATTACAATTCAAACATGCTGGTATTGCCTCACTGCTGCTATTTGAGTGCAATTTTTTTGACATTACGTGGACAAAATCGTATCTTTAGCAAGCATATTGATGACTTCGAATCGGAACTGGGTGGGGGTAGCGGCTGCTTACGTCGAGGCGAAGGTCGCGGGGGAGCTGGGAGAGGAACTTGGGCGGGAGAACCAAGCAATCCTACCAATAAAACAATGCAATTAAAACCGTTTGGATCCACGGATTATGTTAAATCCTCAAGTTAAAGTGGATTTGAG
Organism: Otatea glauca; assembly: GCA_036346275.1. Taxonomy (NCBI): domain Eukaryota; kingdom Viridiplantae; phylum Streptophyta; class Magnoliopsida; order Poales; family Poaceae; genus Otatea; species Otatea glauca. The sequence goes on from JAYEVK010000094.1 coordinate 80,141, forward strand.
GCACTAGAGTGGCTCACCGCGAGTTCTTGAAGAAGGGGCAGGACAGGCTCCTCGTCGGGGTTATCGTCGCCGGGAGAGGAAGTGTCGGAGGTGAGGGGTTTGGGGGAGTCGGAGGAGACGGCGAGTACAGGTGGCGGTGACCTACTCCGCCGGAGAAGGAAGCGGGAGGGGCGGGAGGAGGAGGCGGCGGCGGGAAGAAGCGAGGCGAGAAGTGGGCGGCGGAGGACGGCCGTGGCCATTCGGAAACGGCTGTGTGTTTTGTTTTTCGCTCTCAAGTCTCCGTATTGTTTTTTGTTTTGGAAACCGAAAGTTCTGGTTTGTGTGCTAGGGGCTAGGCTAGGGCCCACGCTATCTCCTCTCTTCCAATGGAATTTGGCCAAAATCCAATTTTTCACATCTTTTTCCCAAGTTAACCACACCAGAAAAATGAAAAACAATGGCAGAAAATACGTGCAGACTATATACCATTCTGTACAAGGCTACAAAGGAAACAGCTGCGGGCCGAGCCTTGCTCGATTTGTGGGAGCGCACTCTGTCCGTCTGTGTTCGAGCGCCCGCTCGATAGGGACGTACGTGGTGTCGAGTGCAAACTTGTGTGCGTGTGTACATTAGGATGTGTTTGTAACTCGATAATTGTTCTTCTTCTTTTTAGTGAATACTAGAGCTCTTGATCATTTTTTTAAAAAAAACAAAGGAAACGGCTTAACACTGGAAATAAAACCGGGCTTCGTGAATTGAGGCCCCTGTAGTCCTATGTGTTCATAAATCTGATTAGTACAAGTGCAATGCTCTAAGCCTCTGACAGCATACTTCCATGCATTAAAAATCCTCGAGCTGCCGTTTGGAACACGCGAATTCTTCCAGAATTTTATCACCCTATTATAATTAATTAAGAGTAAATTTTATAAAACCTTAGATTTTGCGGTTATTGTTGTACAAAATCCTAGGTATTATGCTTCGTGTCATTTAACTTCAGGTCTCATGATCATAACATTTCACAAAACCCCACCTCATTAAAATTACAACATAAATCGCGACCGCACAAGACGACAGTGAACTGTTCTCCTTGCTCGATGCCTCCAATCACATGACGGAGAACCTCGCACGCCACTGCTTGTAGCACCTTATCTTCATTGTGGCTATAATACCTGGGATTCTATGAAATATTGTAACTATAATACCTGAGGTTAAATAACATAAATCACAATATCTAAGATTTTGTGCAACAACAAACGTAAAACCTAGAATTTTATGAAATTGACTCATTAATTAATTCACACCGCAGAGTCATCAACAAATGTAATAGCCAGTTAAGCACTAATAAACCAAACTCCAGATGGGCCCAAACTTGAAGCCCAATGCAGCACAGTCTATGCCTCGGGCCTAAGGATGCCATTGACCACGGACAAGCCCACGACGACCCCGAGCGCCTCGGCACCGGCCACCACCCCGGCCTGTACCAGCCCGTCTCCGGCGAGCTCCGCGCCGGCCACCAGCTGCAGCCCCTCCCCGGCGACCTCCCTCACCTCCTTCCCTGCCCCCACCACCGTCTTCTTCACCGCCTTCCCGCCGACAGCCGCAGCCTCCGCCGCCGCCTCCTCCACCTCCCGCACCGCCTCCGCGGCGGCCTCCTCCGCCCGCTCCAGTTTCTTCCGGATGCCGAAGAGCCCGATGTCCGCAGCGTTCGCGGGCGGCGCCGCCCCCGCGGCGGACAGCAGGAGGAGGACAGCCGAGCGCCGGTCGAGCCGCACGGCGGAGGCGGCGACGCAGCGGCGGCGGCGGCGGGCGGCTGGGGCGGCGTGGAGGGCGACGCTGGAGGCAGTGGAGATGGCCATGGTGGTGAGGGCTTGGTGGTCTCGGCGTCTGCTTGGGCGTGCGAACGAGTGGTGAGTGGCGCGGAGGCTGTCTAGTGTAGGATGTGGTGGACCGGCGTGGCGCCAACGAGAAGGAGACATGTCACACAAGTGGCTCTCGTTGCTTTTCTCATTCCTTTTCCTTTCTGTGAGAATAGAATCTCTCACCATTTTTTCTTCTAATAATCTCTCGCCATTGTTGCAATTGGCTGTAGGCTAGAAAAATAATCTGTCGATCATTTGAAGAAAAATAAGCTGGTATGAGCAGTAGGCGGCATTACCAACCTGTTTGCTGAAAGTGGAACAAATCTGTCACTGGTCAGTTAATTACCTCTCGTATTCTTTCAAAAAAAAAAGTTAATGGTCTCTCGTGGTAAGTTTCATGTGGAACTATGGTTGAGAAGTTCTGAAATTTGCGTACGTTTACTCTCAGATGTAATATTGTCTGTCAGCAATTCAGTATTGCACTGAACATTTCCAGCATACCGGATGGATCCAGCATAATTTCTACTATAATGATTCAGGAACCATCTCAAACATCTCCAAAGAGTAGTAAGCATATCTTCAGCCAACACTTTGGGCAACAAACAGCCACCCGAATTGCAGGGGAACTGAAAAAATGCAGTTCCAAGAGAAAAGAACTATGGAACACTGATTACTGGCAACCCAAAACTGTTCGGTTATAGTTCACTTCATCAAATATACACCAGATAGCGACTAATAAATTTCCCACGCGTACAAAGATACATCGGGTCTGCGATGCTAAATCAGAAAGATGTATCTCCTGTCCTGCTCTTGCAATGCGCTCTGACGAGTAATCGGCGCCTCCTTGGTTGCATGCAATTCGCATTGGAAGGAAGCATTTCGTACCTACAGCAAGTTTCTCCTACGTGAAGCGAACTCCGCTAGTATTTCTTTCCAAGGGCCAAGTTGACCCTGATCTCCCTGCCTTCTATTTCCTGCAAGATGGCGTTATTATTCAGTTCAATTGTGTCCCGCCAATTCGTGTCATTGCAAACTCCGAAAAATTTGCATCGAGTGAACAACGAAGTTCTAAGCAGAATCCTAGTTAAGAAAATAATCTTCGTTTGTGCAAGGATTTCGATCACATGAAAGGACAGGTAAAAACTAAGTCTTTCAATTCCAGGATGGCATGCAGTATTCGTTAATTCAAAAAACTTTTTTTGCAATGAGATTTCTACCGCTTATATATCAAACACATTTCAATCACTATACAATTATCTGAAATCGTCCATTGGTTCATTTTTGCATTTGAAAGCTTTACTAGTCTAGTCGCACTGTTAGCTCTAGTACGTAGTTAGTACTGGAATCGCGATTCAGAACTTTGCATTCAGAGAAAACACAATGCAATTTGTCATAAACCAAGCAGAAGGGAAATGGTGAAAAATGCCATTTACTATTCCATTGAGCGAGGAAAGAGCCTCGTCCATCTCCTCCTTGGTGGAGTAGCAGACGAAACCGTAGCCCCGGGACCGGCCTGTCTCGCCATCGTAGAGCACCCGTGCGCCTACCACGTTGCCGCACTTCTGGAATGCAGTGGTCAGCATCTCCGAGGTGACCGTCCAGGACAGGTTGCCGACGAAGAGCTTGTGTTCAGTCTCCGGGTACAGCGGCAGCTTCGGCTTGGGCTTGTCGGCGAAGTTCACCCTCATTGTGCGGCCACTGTACAGCTGAAGGGATCAAATCCGTAAGGAACTCAGCTGATCGATGAAAGAATAACTGAAGAAGTATATATGGAATATGGGCTGATAATTGGAGTACTCACGCTGCCGTCAAGGTTCTTGATAACTTGTTCACAGTCTTCAACTGTGCTCATGGTCACAAAGGCGAACCCTCGGCTTCTTCCCGTAGTCCGATCGTACAGCACCTAAAAATGGAGGTGTTGCTATCTCAAACCAACCATTGTAGGCCAAGTCTGATGAGCCCTACTGATGATCAATAGATCAAGTATCCTTCTTGTTCTAGAAACAACTATTAATTAATTTTGAAAGCAGGATTTTTTTTTATGTCTGTTGTTTGAGCAATTAATGACGAGGCTTCAGATTGCAGCACAGGTGTGTAATGTGTTACTGTATGTCTCGTTACGTAAAATACCCATTGGCACCATATACAATTTGCAGACACTTGAAAATTAAACTACTTGACAAGTCATACTACACATAGAATCTAACCTATAATATCATTTACTACATTACTACTGCCTTAGGTGGACGTCAGATTGATGCACCTGCAAAGTTAATTTCGCACTAATTTTTTTACAGAAACAGCTACGGATCGGCTGTGGTTGCTAAGCATTGAGTGGATTGAATTGTCAGTACTGTGCAACGACAGTTTGATTCATCCAATCCAATCATAGAAGAGTAAACCTTTTTCCTCCCCGAAATTTTTGACAGAAGCAGCTACGGACTGCGGTTGCTAAGCATTGATTGAATTGTACTGTTAGTCTGTGCAACGAAAATTTGATTCATCCAATCCAATTATACACGAGTGAACTTTTATGTGCTATAATGTACAGGTTGTGCAGTATCAAAAATGCACACTTCGATATTATTTGCTAAAGCTTGAGTTTTTTCACAAGCAAAGTTGACTAAAGAAACTCCATTTTAGTAAACAGTACCTCGACCATCTCGGGGCTGGCGTACTCCTGCACAATGCCAGCAAGCTGCGCGCTGTCGCAGTTATACGGCAGGTTCCCGAAGTACAGCTTGGTGGTGCTACTCGCCGCCTCCGCCGCGCCGCCCTCCTCCTCGCTGCCACCCGAACTAGCCTCCACAACCCCACCCTGCTCCTCCTCTTCTTGCACAACCTCGTCTTGATCTTCCTCTTGCAATTGTGCCTCGACTCCCTCTACCTCTTCCTCCTGCTCCTGGACAGCCGTGGCCGCGGCCTCCTCCTGCGAAACCATCGCGGTGACCGCGAGCACGCGCCTCCGCGCCACCGGCGCGACGGGCGCCGCGATGTGGTCGGAGAGGAGGCGGTGCTGGTGGTGGTGCGCGCGCGCCGGGCGGGGGAACACGGACGCGTACTGGAGCTGATGCTGCGTCCCGGCGGCGTCGGACGGGAGCTTGGGACAGGGGAGGCGTAGGGCCGCGTGCGCCGTGGAGAGGCAGGAGTTGGCCATGGCGTCCGGCAAGGCGATGGAGTGGAAAGGGAGGTAGCACAGGTCGACGGTGTACTGTAATAGCGCGAGGCTCGCTGTGTCTGTGCGATGTGGAGGGGCACAAGGCCAGTGGGAAGGGATGATGGAAGACGGGATAAGGGGTGGTTTAATATGGGCCATTGACATGTGGGTCCGTTAATCTGGTATTTCTAACGAGATTCTTTTTCTTCTTTCCGCGGCGCCTGGCTCTCACCTAAACCCTAGTTTCTCTCTTGAATTATTATCTTTTTCTAATGCTCTCTTGTACAGTAGCGGCTCATATATGAAACCTAAAACCAGGATGCAAGGTGGATTAATTCATTCCATCAACATACGAGCAAACCTGATAACCTAATACATAATTGATTTGTCACTCCCACATCCACGCTTTTCAAGGCGCCTCCTCAACCTTGACTCCAATAGTCCGAATACATCGTGTTTTTCCATGCACAAATTCTTCTTGACCTAATCCATTTAGGCCTTCCGCTATGGTTTTTTAAACCGCTCATGTTTCCAGTTTTGGGCAAATGACTGCATTGCCCCCAACCGACGTTTCCCGATTCCTTCGCCTCAAAGCATCGCCGACGCTTTGTAACCTTCTATGTGGCTCCAACGACTTCCCATCAATTCTCTCATGCATCCGGATCTACCGAACCGTCCTTCCTCGCTTGCAAATAGGCCCAAATCACTCGACACAAAATACGTCCCGCGTGACTTTGACGACTTATACCTTCCATAGTTCTTGTCCATCTTGTGCCTTAGTCGAGTCCAACCATCCCACCCGTTTTTTCATGACCGCACTGGATCTTGGTTCTCCCAACCAAGTCCCGGTCCATCTCGCCATCGACCATAGTTGACTCCGGGACCACTTGCACAGTAATAGACTAAGCAAATTATATCCGAGCACAAGTTCGTTCCAACTTGACCTACATCAGTTTATAAACACATTATGTGACACATATGGACCTATCCTCAACACCTTAAACTAATTCACAACTCAACCTAACAATTTTGACCAAGGTCGATACTACCGTCAACTAAAAGTCGACACTACCAATTCCACCGGTGCTATTGCACATTTAATGACGGTACTACCTTTCTTAACCTTCAACCAAAGCACCTTCTTTGGAAAAATAACTACGCCAACTAAAACTCAATACTACCGGAAATTAGTGCTACCGTCAACCAAAGCTCGGTACTAAAAACTCTATCGGTGCTACCACACTTTCAACGGTGGTATTACTCTTCTTAACTTCAACGAAAACACTTTCTCTAGTTAATAACTACCGCTAACTAAAACTTGGTACCACCAGACCGCCAACCAAAGTACAGTGCTACTGCACTTTGAATGACAATAGTACCTTTTTTAACCTGATAGCACTCAAATTTTTAGGAAACGTAACTTCGACTCAACGTAGACTCCCAAAACTAGCACTTTGATTATCAAATATGCTTCACAAGTCACGGGGTGACCTGCACGCGTGTGGTTGGTCTCACACTTCTTCTCGAGCGCGTGTGTGGTAGGTCTCCTTGCTGTAGCATCACAAAAATCCGAGCAAGATTATTCAGGTCCTCTGTCAACCACGTTTTCCATTTATTCTCAGCTATTTTTGGGGGCGGTAAGTTTAGAACATCAATTTTCAAAATCGTCGGTATTGGTTGCTATTTAACCTATTGTGGCCAGTGGCCATCTTCGATTGCCAATTCGATGGTGTGGATCGTATTTGTTCTGGAGTTTATCTCCAAAACACATGTTAACATGTTATTGTATTATTGTATCCTTCATGGAACATATCCGATTGCTAGCGTCAATGTAATACTATAGAAATAATCCATGCAAAGCTACTACCATAAAGAACAATTCAGTTAGCATTTTTTTCATCAAAGGTTTTTGTATGCCAAACAGAGAATAAACATCCTACAATACAACAAACTCAAAAAAAAAATACAGTACAACAAGAAGAACAAATCATAACAAATTAAATTGGTTAAAAATGAAGAACTGTAAACAAAAACCTAAGCAAACAATCACAATTCACAATATATAGTCCATGCATCCTGCCGCGCTCCTTCCATGTAGTCCATGCATGCGCCGCGTCTTCCATTACCTGTCCCACTCCGCGCTGCCGCAGAAGCAGGAGCCACGGCGCCGCCTCCGCGGCCCGCCGCGGTGGCTGTCTTCCCTCCGGCCCGGCGACAGATCGGCCCTCCACTTCTCGAGCGTTAGCTCCAGCTTCCTCTGCTCGACGGCGGCGCCCCTAGCGTCCAGCGGCCCGGAGTGCTCGACAAACGACACCGGCTGTCGGCGCCCGTCGTCCAGCTCCTCCGCCTCGGTGTCCTCGGCGATCTTGCAGAGCGACGCCGGCCTCTTCATCACGAGGTCCTTCACGGCGAACGCGTCGGGGGAGTCGGGCGCGTTGTAGAGGGGCACAGTGCGCGCGTGGGTGGCATCCAGCAGCGCCACCGCCACGTTCACGATGCCCTGCGGCCGGAGCGACCGCGGGCGCCGGAGCTGCAGGGCCGCCACCTGCCGGCTGGTGGGCCCGTGGTTGGATGACATTGCCCCAGAGGGGCGCACGAACGTGCTGATCACAATCCGCGTGCGGCCGAGAACGGGGTCCGCGCCGAGGCTCCGCGCGGCGCGCACCTCGACGGTGACGGCGGCCGTGTCGGACCGCAGGAAGCCGGGGTCAACGCGGAACAGGAACCTGTCGTTCCACGTGGGGTCGGCGCCGCCGGTGCGGTCCACGTCGGTGCGCAGGTTGTGTGCCTCGTCGGCCCAGGCCACGGCGTACGCGCGCACCCGGCGGCCGAGGCGGCAGTGCAGGTCCTGCGCGGAGATGACGGTGACCTCCAGCAGGTGGAGCGGGGACGGTGGCGGCGGCGGCGACCCCGAGCAGTCGTCACCGTGCCCACCGCCCACCGACATCGCGCCGGCCGGAGAAGTATTGACGTCAAGCACGAGACGCTACACAAAGAAAGGTGAGACGTACGTGGGCGTCAAGAGGAGGCAAATTAAAGGGTGAGGCGAAGACAAGTTGCGGGCCAAGTTTAGGGTCCTATGCCTGCGATCGATCGAGTTGGCTACAGCGCTGCAGCGTTTATATTTGGCGCGTTTCAGGTTGTGATACAGAGCATACATAATACGCGTGTTCCATTTCATATCTCGTTAGTCTCATCAAAAATGTAATTAGTATCTGGAAGGAACGAGAGAAATCACAACGTTCGTCGTGCGAAATTTAGGAAATTCGGTCGTGCGACGCTGCGCCGCGTGAAATTTGATTCGACGGATATTTCTGAAAAAAATGTGTAATTTCAGTTTTCTTTTTTTCTTTTTAAAAAGGCTGCTAGGAACCATCGACGAATCTATCTAAACGCATTTTTATTCTTTCTTTTTTTGCGTAATTTCGATTTTTTTGTTTTTTTTTAAAATGACCCGTTGGCGAATCTGTGGACTACTATAAACCATCGTCGAATCTATATTTTTTTTTTGAGAAAACCGTAAATGGACCTAAACATAATTCTTTTGGGACTACTATAAACCGTCGGCGAATCTCTCTTTTTTTTTTTGAAGAAAATAGCGAAGGGACCTAAACATAATTTCGCTTGTCTTCGAGTCCAATATACTAAAAACCGATTTTTTGGGACCTAAATATTTTTTTGTTTTTTTCGGATCCATTCCGCAAAAAACCATCGGAGGAGTTGAATGTAAACCGCAGAGGAACTTAAACGTAATTTCTCTTTTTTTCAAGTCCTCTATGTTAAAAACCGATCGAAGGACCTAAACATGATTTCAAATTTTCCAAAGTAAGGAGGGAGGAGACGTGGCATGGCTAGTTGAGACTTGAGCGCCAATCTCTCCAGCCTTATATAAAGGTATAGAAGATAGATGAGAGAGATTTCTGCACGACAACTTCTCATCCCTCCAACAAATTTCTTTCCATGGGTTGATCGAAGAGAAGAGAGCGAAGCAAGTATCGTGCGTATCCGTATTCATATCCATGTCAAACCCTACGAGAGCACAGTAGTATCGTCTAGCTAATTTGCCGTAGCCTTGTACACGGGGCCAGGACACCACGCATGCAATGGCAATGCGATGCAAGTCATGGACTGGCCAGTCACCCCCGCGTTTAAGTCCGTACTTTCAAAAAAGAAAACCATACAACTAGCTATAATCAAGAGAAATCACACTTGACTATTAAGATATGCAATATGCTCATTAGGTTAATTGGTTTTCTCCCCGAGGGTTGTAACATAATTTGTACATACCCCTTTTATTAGTCTCTATATATGCCGCATGGTTTCACCTCCGCCCAACAACCGCGCACCGGACATTCCGGCAAACCGGCAAGACACGAACAAGGCTAAACTCCAGCTGATATTGCCGCAGTTAACTTTAGCAGTGTATGGCTTACTGCACTTTTCATAACGATAAAATTCAACGACAAAAGAGTAGCAAACTTAAGCAAAAAAAAAAAAGTCTATGACTTGAGAGCAGGGTTTCAAAAATCGACGAAAACCACAGCTTTTGACCTTATTACTGTGGTTCGAGATTCAAAACCGTTCGATAAACTAGTCTAATTAAAAAAATTAGAAAAAATTAACCGTTAAAAAACAGCTTTAAGAAACATTTAATTGATCGGTTGATTTTCGGTAAAAACCAAACGGTTTTTGATTTTTTTGAATTTTTTTCCAATTTTTTTTTTATTTCGTAACCCTTCAGTTTCTAACAATTTTCCTTTTATTTTCAGATTTCAAACGGTTTTTTTTCAAAAACGATTTTGTGAACCTACCTGTGAGTTGGCGAGCCTAAGGTAAGATGTGGCAACCCTGCCCTGCAAACCAAATAGTCCCTAAAATAGACAAGTGCATGCTCCTCTACAACCATGCGTGCCAGGTTTCAAGCATCACACCTAAAATCAGATATTCGGCAGCAACCCTATAAAAAAAAGCTGCGAAGTGACCTGTAAACAGAGTGGAGATCCACAGATTTAGCACCCAACACGACGACATGAAAAATTCTAGCACGACTCAGCATTCAAAACTCAAGGATTAACATTCAGAATGTGATGAAATAACATAAAACCAAACATCGTTTGCCTCTCAAAAGACATAGAAACATAGAATTTCAGTAAAAGCAACAAAACGCTAGTTTGATGACCCCAGGGCTCTGCTTAGCATGGCAAGTGAAGAGCACGCCTAGTTGGCACCAGCAGCAGCTCCCTTCTTCCTTGGTGCAGCCTCAGTTCCTGAAAAGCATGCGAGCCAGCAGTTTAGCACAACAAAGTCAATAATAAGAGGTTCACACAACATAATGACAGTAGAATAAGAAAACAGAAGTATACCCTCTCTGAAGTTGCTCTTGAACCTCCGGGGCAAGTGCCGAAGGTACCTCATTCTCCCGGTGCCTGTAGTCTTCCTCCTAATGGCTTTCACGCTCCAGTTGTCTGTTTTTCGTAGAAGAATTGAGGTGATCAGAAATACATATAAGAGGAAGTACGACCTAAGCACTGAAGTAGGATCCAAAGCACTATGACATTCAATCTAACTACTAACTCCTATTTAATCAACAAAGAGTGAAAGACTGGCTACAAAGATGTGTGCAAACCAATTGGGAATTTGGCTGCATGCATCAACAGTTATCGGCTTCTGTTTTGAGCAAAACTGCTTCAAGTCACATAGCATCCCATACAAGAATTAACAGTTAATCCAGCAAAAACTGAACTTAACAAGGACTTAAATGGAGGATACAGGCACAAAATCAAGTATACGTACTGGGCAATACACATACAGAGGCATATATCATAGAACAACCAAGTGCGATACACCCTATCAAATAGTTGCTGTAACTCTGAACAGGGTGCAACAGAGCGTGGAAGGTAACAGTTCAATTTTGTATTCGTTCTCTCGAGAACTTTTAAACTCATTCAACATCTTGCTCATGGTTCGAACCTACTACGCATTACAGCAAAGAGGAGCTAATCATAATGAAAGTTCAGATTAACATCATAACATAGCGTCGTAGATGATTCTATTCATCAGATCAAGCCACACCCGGCTCACATCGAATCGCAGAGTTAGCATGCGATTCAAAACAATAGCAGTATGACTACGAAGCTATGCATGCGTGATGTACAACATCATAAACATACTCCATCAAATCTGCGGTAGCACGGTCTCGCGCACGCAATACATAGCAGAATCAATCCTCCAATCTAGCCAAGAAATAGCGAGTTGGGAGGAACGGGAGGGAGAAGATAGAGTAAGCGTCTCCGGGATCTGGTCTTACACTTGCGGATGCGGGCGGCGGGGTAGCCGCAGGAGGAGCATGTGCTCTTCTGCAGGTGGAAGCTGCGGCGGCCGCAGCGCACGCACAGCGTGTGCGTCTTGTTCCGGCGCTTCCCGAAGCTCCCCGTGCCCTTGCCCTGCGCAACACCGCCAAAGCAAAATCATAAACCACAGGTTAGGACATCGGATCTAGACGATAAGAACACGAGAAATTCATCAGAGCTGCCGCTAATTCTCTAACCATGTCGCCTTCGCTTGCCGCCGCCGCCGCCGCCGAGGGAGAGGAGAAGAGAACGCACAACCAAAAACCTAGCGGACGATGAGGAGGTTTTATAGAGCAGACTGGAACGGCCCAAGTTTAGTCAGGCACGGCCCGCTCCATATATGGGCCTTCCCTTCCTTTCCTGGGCTAGGTAGCCAAGGCCCACGTAGGCCCACCTTGGCCTTACCCTAAAAAAAAGCTCCTGCAACCGCACGCCCCTTGCCCGTCTTGCCGTCCTTTCGCCGCCGGCGCCCCCGTAGCAGCATCCGGCCTGCGGCGCGGCCCAGCGCACCAACAGCACGAATTAAGAATGACTAGAACTGAAGAGATAAAATCAAAGTTCTGTGACGGTTGATTGCTCAACTGAGAGAATTTTGAGAGGATAGATATTCTTCGTTTCAAGTTTCAGCTAGCATTAGAGGACGGCCATGGAGGAGGTGGAGGTGCCTCTCCCCACGGAGAAGCTCTTCGTGGATCCGAACAGGTAGAAAAATCTTATCTTGACTTGTTTCGATTGCTTGATGGACGAGGCTATTTCTTGATTTATCTCGATAACGGTAGGGATGGAGCAAGGCGACCCACTGTTGTGCTAGTGGCCACCGGGAGCTTCAATCCCCCTACCCATATGCACTTGCGCATGTTTGGTAAGCTTGGATTTTTTTTACTATCTTATGCCTATATAGTGTTGTGTTACCCAAGAACAGCCTGACAATGGGAGCAACAAATGTGGCTGTTCTTGCCCCACCTTTTGATATGTTTCATTTAGAGCTGGCAAAGGATGGGTTACAGCAGCAAGGGTATTCTGTGTTGGGTGGATACATGTCTCCGGTGAATGATGCGTATAAGAAGAAGGTATATTGTGATCTTCCGAAAAGCGTATGAAATTGTATGGCTACTGTCCTCGTAACTGAGTTCAAAATTTGGAGTTGATTAGGGCCTCTTACCAGCTGTTCACCGGATTCGCTTTTGTGAGCTTGCGTGCAACAGCTCATCTTTTGTGATGGTTGATCGATGGGAGATAACTTGAATTTTCATAATTAGTAGGTAAGCTCCATTGGATTTTGTCGCATTTCATGTCCGGAATGTTGTGTCCTTGATACAGGCAATGCAGAAAGGTTATCAACGCACCTTGTCTGTTCTCTCGAGAATTTGTAACTCTTTGTACGAGGATGGTTTAGCTGAACAAGGTATATAGTGACGAATGTTTGTCCAAGATAGCATGCCCTTTTGCACATACAGTTTGACCATGTAAGTGTAGTGAACGAATTTTCTTTCAGGTAGTCTCAAGGTAATGCTTTTATGTGGTTCTGACCTGCTCGAGTCATTCAGCACTCCGGGAGTTTGGATTCCTGATCAGGTTTAAATCTTGAACTTTGGTATCTGCATACAAAACTTATGCACCTTTTTGGCAAAATTATGTCATCCTATTTAGTTGCTGTTTGATTTGCCCTTATTGATGACTTAGTTTGAAACATCTCCTTCTGTTTCCAGGTTAGAACCATATGCAAGGACTTTGGTGTTGTTTGTATACGTAGAGAAGGAAAAGATGTTGAAAAGTTAATATCCAACAACGAGATACTGCAAGAATGCAGGGTAAACCTTCTAGCTTGAGGATACTACTCCGATGGATTAGGTTTCTTTACTAATATGTATGTATCGCCATTTTTTTTCAGGATAACATCATTTCGGTTGATGAGATTGTGCCAAATCAGATCAGTTCATCCAGAGTAAGGTACATTTGATCTACGTTGGTTTCAGGATAATTAGACGATTTTATCTCCTTCACATTGCCCTTTATTGGATGCTTAGATGTGATTCCTGTATTTATATTTGATCAAATTGCAGAGAATGTGTAAGAAGATGTCTCTCAATAAAACATCTTACTTGTGATGAAGTAATTGAGTACATTAGAGAGCATAAATTGTACATGGAAGCTGAAGGGAGTGATAGAATATCATGATAATGGTAAGATCATCTCTAACAAATTGTGTGCAGGCATGCATGCTTGTATGAGTTTCGGAGTTTTAATTCTTAATTTATACCTTCTTCAGAGGCATGGAGTCCGGTGAAGGATTGAGAGTACAGATTGGCCTGCAGAAGCAACTTCATGAACAGCTTGAGGTCAGTACATTCTTTCAAAAACAAGATGCTTGATTTGTATTCCCAACTGCTAAGAGAAGACATGCCAGCTTTCATCTATTTTGTTAAAGTGGGTTCTCTTAAATTTCCCTCTCCAAAGATCCAAAGAAAGCTGCAGTTGCAAGTAGAAGAACACAGCAGGTACCTTGAGGAGAGTGAGAGCCTAAAACAGCTCGGAGCATTACTAAGATTTCCAGATTCATCCACACAGGTTTTGGACAGTAACAAAGCATGTGAAGAACGAACAGTAGACACTCAGCAGCAGAAGAGAGCTATTGAGAAAATAGTTGGTCACAGATCAATTATTGGGAATTTTAAAACAAAAGTGCTGTATTCTGGCTCACTGGCTCCTTAAAGTGAGAATCAGGGCCCAATTTCATTCAGACAAGTCTCTCATTGGCTGCAGAAAGTGAGAATCAGATCCCAATCTTATTCAGACAAGAGTTACCGCCTTGTTGGCTTATGGATTTCTTGCTGAGGTAACCTTTTTCAGGCACTGTGTTACTATAAGTTGACTTTGCTACAGAGATTTTGAACTCGGAAGATACAAGGCCTTTTTTAATGTGACAAATTATGATTATGTTGTAGACATGTAGTCGGTATCAGACTGTAGTTTACATCAGTGTCAGTGCCATCCATGGTTGGCTTGTTTCCTCCTCTGTGATGTTGTACACTGATAAGCTTTGTGCTTACCTTTATGCATCTGCCCCTCATTTTTCTATAAACGCTACAAGGGAAACATTCCCCACTTTATTCTGGGTTCCCTTTTATTGTTAAAATAGGTAGCTATGAGCAACACAGCATAAGAGTACATAGTGATGGAGTTTATGAGTGATTAATTTGCAATGCTATTGGATCCAACCCAACACAAGTGCAATGTGATTTTTACATATGAGCCGACAGCATCCAGGAGAAACAGGTAAACAGCAGCATGGCATGTCACCGGAGTTGGGTCGATCAGGCGGCCTGGAAAGTCCTCGTGTAGAGCTGAAGAAACTGCAGCCAGACGGGGCTAGGCATCGCCATCTTCTTCAGTTCTTGGCACACGGCAGCGCCGTCGGCGAGCATCCCGGGCGCCACGATCGCGCCGCCGGCGGAGTAAAGATTGTAGCGGAGCCCTTCCTGGATATTTTGATTTTTTCCCCCCAGAAACAAAGTTTTTAAAAAATAGAGGGAAGTATACTATCTTACCAATTGATAGGGGGAAAGGGACGAGTGAGAACGACGAGACAGTAAGCTAAGGAGGTGTTTCTTACTTTTGCGATGTGGGTGAGATCCAGCTGATGAGCGGCACCGTGGAGGGGCCTCGCCGCCGGCTGCGCCTCCTCCGCGACGACGATCTCGGCCGCCTTAGCTTCCAGCAGCCCGTCCTGCGCCGCCTCTCTGAGGCTCGCGTAGGGAAGCATGGAGTGGCACGCCGCGCAGTCGCTCTGCATGAAGACCTTCTGCCCGCGCTGCGCGCTGCTCAAAAGTGAAAACAACACAAAGTTTCAAGGGAGACGGTCAGAGATCTCCGTGCAAAGTGCTCGGAACCGAGCGTCGTTGGTACGAACCCGTCGTGCGGCCACGGGTACGCCGGGCAGGCGTCGACGGCCGCCGCGAGCCCCGTCGGTGCAGCCATTGCAACACAAAAAACTGGATCGGACAAGCTGCCTCCAGTGGCTGCCGGCTGGTCGCTGGCGCGGCGTGGCTGGTGGATTCGTGATCCGATGCTGCTGCGCTGCAGATAAGAGGGGGGGCGTGAGATATGGACTGCATTGCGTTGGATTCTGTGGATCGGGTGGCGTGGACGCTGGCCGCTCGTCTGCTCCACGGCTAGCTAAACGACGAGGCGATGCAGAGGCGCCTTCAGTTGGGGAAGCCGTTTTCTCCTCCCCAAGGCGGCTTTCTGGTGCATTGACAAAAAGACTCGAGCACAGTTGTATATCTATGGACGGACATTTCCTTTTTTTTTCTTAATCACAAAAGAAGATGTTTCGTCACATGCATGCTTTCCGAATTGCTAATCACAGGTCAGGCTAAATCATGGAGCACAGTAAGGTCGGTCTCTTATTTAGTTATTTCCTCACAAGCATCCAAAGCATGAGCCAGTACAATCTCTTATTATGACAAGAACAAGAACAAGATTATATTAAATCATCCCGAGTTACACGCTGTGATCCGCAGTACTTGAGAGAGAGAGAGAGAAAATCCTTTTTTGAGACATTGACGAAAAAACATTATTGACGACCACAACTCTTGCTTGAGTTGCTTTTTTTTAGAATGCTAAAACAACTGATTTGAGCCCAAAAAATATGTCTGTTAAATAGACAGATCCTTATTTTTTTCTTCAGAAAAACTAGGTAACGCTATAGCGTTTAAAACATTAGTAACGGTATAGCGGCGGAGTGGAAAGCGTTCCGGGACGTTCGTCGTGGCGCCGCCATAGTGGAGAGCTGTGCGAGCCGGCCGGGTGCCACAAACTCATCGTCCATACATAATGAGGACGCCGATGTTTGTGCATGCTAACGCGCGGTGTGCTCACAGTGCTTCAGCAAAGATTATTTAGGCATATAGGTCCCGCGGCCATGCCGGTCTCCACCCACCGCAGCGCGTCGAGGATCTCGTCCCACAGCTCCGTCGGCATGAACTTGCCCAACACAAGAAGTGTTTGCTTGGGAGTGGGCTAGCTCGCCGGATTTAGTAGCTGCTGGAAGCAACGATTACATGCACTGCCGTTGGTACTTGGGACGAAACAAAGCGTGCTACTGTGTGTCATCTCTTCTCTCCTCTTCTCCCAGAAATGAATATCTTCAGTATGTTTGATGATTAAGTTTCTCGAGATTGCAAGATAGACTTCTTCATGAAGTTTATTCACAAAATCTGTATCAAATTTCACAAGGTTTCATGTATAAGTGTCATTAAGTTTCATGAGTTCTCACATGTACATCCCAAAAGATTTCATCCTGTTTCATATCATAATTTTATTCAGTTTCATGAATAAGTTTCAGTAGGTTACATGACTACGTTTCATTAGTTTTCATTATAAAACTTTCCTTTTCTGGGGTTGTTTCACGAAGTTCCAACGAGGTTTTATGAATATGTTTTATCAAGTTTCAGGAATTTCCACATCTATGCTTCAAAAGGTTTCAATAAGTTCCTTTTTCTAAGTTTCATCAGGTTTCCAAAAATTTCACGAGTTCGTGGATAAATTTCATTAGGTTTCATAGTGTTTCAAAAGTTTCATGAGGTTCATGATAAGTTTCATTAGGTTTCATACTATTCCATCAACATAATTTAGCTTTTTTAGCTCTTAATAGCTTTCACCACTAAGTTTTAATAGATTTCATTAAGTTTTTATTAGGTTTCATGTTAAAGTTTCACATACTAGATTTCATGAAATCAGTTCTTACTAGCTCTTAATCGTTTTCCTTCCTTCACTTGCTCATGAATGAATGGCGCTCCGTCCTACCGATGCTGGTGCAACTGCAATATCGAAACGGCCAGTGGCAACGACACACGTGTGGCTGCGCGCGAGTCACCGAGACGTGGGACACTTGTGCTTTGCTGCATCGCTGCAGCTAGCAACAAATACGAATCCTACGACTAGATGCTATACCGTCAAATACACAGCTCGACGGTATAGCGTGGCGTAGCCGTACTCCTTTTTGAAACTTAGTTGAAATTATTCTGAAACTCCTTTTTTTAATCAAATTGCAATTTGTTTGAAACCCATCAAAATTTATTTAAACATGCTGAAACTCTGTGAAACTAGTTTGAAACTTTTCTGAAACATGTATAACGTGGTCCGAAGCTTTGAAGTTAGTCTCTTGAAACTCGGTTAAAATTATTTTGAATCTCGTTTTAAATCAAGTTAAATATTTGAAACCGGACAAAACTTGTAATTTCATATTTAAAACTCATTAAAATTTGTTAAGATGTGTTGAAACATTTATAAAATCCGTTTGGAACTCTTATGAAACGTGCTGAAATGTCTTAAAACCTAGTAAAACGTGACTATATCGTTGAAAATAGTTCCAACAGTATAGTGTTGGATAGTTGTTTTTTTGCTATTATATTGATCTACTCCCTCCGTTGATAAATATAAGGCCTATAGTTTGAATGGTCTTGTTGAAAAATATAAGGCGTGCATGTAGATTTAATGAGTATTTTCACATATACCCTTATTTATTCTCTCTCAACCATATGCATTTATTCATTACCACCTACACAAAGTATTCTCTCATCTTCCAAGACAATTAAGAGGGATATGTAAGTCATTTCCTCTCATATTTTTCTCAATTTCACCATAACCTTAATTCTTATGTCAAGTTAAAATACGTCTCATATTTATCAACGAAGGGAGTAGTTCAGGGACGCCCGGAAAGAGGCTCATTAATGCCTACCTTAAGGCCGATAATGGCGAGATAATGAACCTTATAGGCCATGTTTGTTTGGCTTTTTCACTAGCTTAAAAGTAGAAAAGTCAAAGCGAAACAAACGACTAGCTTTTAAGCCGGGCTTAAAAAAAGCCAAAAGCCTCCATATAACTATAAGCCAAAAGCCAGGTGAGAGATTCTTTTTTGGGCTTTTTTGTGATGAAATAATCCTTTGTCACTGGAAGTCTCTAAAATTACCCACAACCTTAAAATGTATTTCAAACTTTCTAGCAATAAGCTACACCCAGGGTTCACAAAATCAAATTTCAAAAAATCATTCGAAATTCGAAAACCGCAAAAACCGCTCGAAAAATAGCTCGAAAACCGTCAAAAATCGAAGAGTTAAGAAATCAAAAAAATTTGAAAAAAATTCAAAAAAATCGAAAACAATTCGGTTTTTCGCAAGAAACCGCTTGGTTTTTAAGAAACGGTTTTCGAGCGGTTTTCAACGCATAATTTGTTTTTCGATTTTTTCGATTTTTTAAAAATTTAAATAAAACGGTTTACCGAGCGGTTTTGTGTATCGAACCACAGTGGTACACTCGAAAACAGCAGTTTTCGCCGGTTTTGTGAACCCTGGCTACACCATCGAACCTATCAAAAAGCCAGGATACCAAACAGCATATCTTGATTTAAAAGCAGACGGTTTAAAAGCTTGTTAAACCAAAAAGCTAACTTTAAACCAAAAGTCAAAAACCTAAACCGAAACAAACAAGACCATAATATTAGGCTCAGCATATTCCGGATCCCTGAGAGGCTGAGACGATGTTAATTTGAGGCCCGTGTATCCCTGCGTGTGTTTCAGAGTAGGCTCTGACGCTGTCTCTACCTCGACTTGATTACAGTTCATCAAGCACGTAACGTACCTGCGATGCTTCTCTAGCCAAATACTATACTCTACGTACTGTACATGGACATTTGAACGTCTTTGTGTACGTTCTCTGCAGAGCACACAAGACTGCATGCGTGCATTGGTGGTCGTCCGTGCGTTCCTGCAACAGAAGGAATTGTAAATATTTTTCCAGAATACCAAAAAAAAGAAATAAAAAGTGCTTACTTTCTTTTTAAAATATTTCTTTGAATTTTTTTAAATATTCTTTTTAAAAAGTTTTTTTTAATAATTTCGGGAATACCTAATAGAAAACAGACAAAAGTGCTGATTTTCTTTTTAAAAAATCTAAAATATGTCTTTAAATTTTTTTAAATATATTCATCTAATTTTTAAAAAAAATTAAAATCACTGTAGATACTGCTGTCACTAAAAAGTTTAGTTTTTTGAAAAAACCTGTAGAAAGCTACAGTGACAGCGAAGGGGTGGGGGCTAGGGTTCGAATTATCGCCGATGATCGGTCGATTATCGACCTTACTGGTCCGGTATGGTATTGTTTACAGGTTAAATTTAAAAAAAATAAAAAAATTATGTGACGTAAATATCAAGATAATCGGTGAATATCGCTTGATTTTCCTTACAATATCGACCGCCGAAGAACACAAGTTCGCGAAATCGCTCGGGTCGATTATCGAGGAATATCAAGCTATTGTCGAGGCATATCCAACGATTATGAAAAAGTTTGATTTTGAAACCCTTCGATTCTCTACCGATTTTTTTCAATTTTCGAAAATCTCGATATTGTCGATTATCACGGTATCGATATTGTGAACCTAGTAGGGGCTAGTTGTTGTACCTCCCAAAAACTGTAAGTTTTATATGATAACGCAAAGATATGATATACATATACATATATGTGTGTGAGAGTGTCGGGACCCGAATATCCAAATTCGGACTCTCTGTGTATATTGCACTAGTTCAGGATCACGCTAGTGCACACAGGCTCAACATAGATGAATATCATAATCATACACAGCGAAAACATAATAAAAAACATCATATATTAAATATTAACCTGTTGAATGACCTTACGATCAAATTTATATGATTATGCCTCGCAAGGCTAAACAACAAATTAAACTGCAGCAGAATGAAAACGTAGATAAACCCCTCAGTATACTACAGGCAACTGACAAAGCTCGCCCCTAAATATTCGTCTCCTCTTGGAACACCTTCTCCATAGCTGGTGTAGACTCCTCACTGGTGATGTTGATATTGGCAAGGGTGAGTACTTAAAGCACTCAACAAGTTGTGCATAGAATGCATTTCTAACATAACTATATGCAAAGCTTATTCTAAAGGAAAATGTTAAGATGGCTATTTTGCAATAAAGCGGCATTTATGAACGAGTACAGTAAGTACATTGTAAAGATAGTAAAACAAATAACATTAAATAGTAATTTTAGCATTTCAGGTAAACCAAATTATCCAATCTAAGTCAAGTTCCAACTTTCAATAATAGCATCCAACATTCCCATCTAAGTTTTTATTTAATAAAATCTAACCCTTGATTGTAATCCCTGAGCATTGCTCAATATCGCGGCACAACTATACGAATAGATTTTATACTCTACAGAGGTTATGCACTTTAACCACACGACATAACCATACACCACAAAGACGAGTGATCATGACAAAAACCTTTCGAAAACCTTTATACTAACATTGACCCTCCTGGTAAGCCATACACTACACCTTCCCTGAGTGGAGGAGAATGATAGGACCGATAAAGCGTTGATTGATGTGTAATGACACATCCTCCGCTATAACCACACTTTCATGTATGCATGCTTCTGTGTAATTATCCACCTGAGGAATCATATATCAAGATATCGGTAATCCTAATTAGTTAGATCTGTCACATTCCAGATCTTGTGGTTGCATGATTAACTCATTGCAAAATCTCGCAAGGTTAAGTCCTTAATTGACTAGGCAAGACTTTCACAAACTGTGGGATATAGATTCCAGGGGATCCTCAGGAAAGGCCCAAGATGAAGGCCTAGAAGATATGCTTCACATCAAGCTTCTTAACCGTACGAAATGGGATATATCATAACGGAAGTTGAACTTGTGTTTAGAAATGATAGATATAGTTGTAATCCGAGTCGTTAGAAGGATAGATAAAGATGTAAACTCTGTCCTATAACCGACTAGAATCTTGTAACCGATCGGAATCTCTTATCCGATCGGGACTCTGTAAGCCGCCCCACCCCCGCTACATAAGGGAGAGGGCGGGCAACAACAGGGGGATCCGATCATCCAAGCATAGAGCAATCAAGCCATAGAGCATAGAACACCTCATATCGCCCAGAGCATATTATGCTTTGAGCAACCCCGGATCCAAGAGATCCATATAATCCCAGCACACAGGATTAGGGTATTATCTCCTTCGCGAGAGTCTGAACCTGTATAAACCCCTAGTCTTGTGTGACCTTCGAGTTTGAGATCGAGCGCCTACCCCATAAATTCATTGCCGACTACAAAAGTCGACACAAACCCTCTACCATTCCTAGCCCACCTTGGCACATTACTCCTTGCCACTTGCCTCAACCCAAATTATTTACCACCCTAGTTGATTACCATGCACCACGTGCCATCAACAAGTCAACATTGTTTCGTGACATACGTCATTACAACTCAACATCATTGTGTGACAGCACCCGGCACACCTTTCATAAACATATTTTATATTCCATTAATCAAGATTCACTTTTGATATTGTAAAGACATGAGGTATACGTTGCATGGCTAAGCTAGCTAAACACGGTCTAACCAACGCATGTTGATTGCTAATATTAACCAACTAATATTGCTAATATTAACTACTTAATATTAAATCATGGCATATAAGTGACAAGGTATAGGGTATAAATCAATTGGACTGATTAACTAAATCCCAATCTATTTTGAAGCAGTTGTACACATAAAATAATATGCAATAATGTAAATCAATATAGCATTTTTCGTAAACTGGGTTCAATATGGTCAAAGTACAACTTGCCTTGGAAAAAGTCCCATTCTTGCTTTGAAATTTGATCTTGGGTCGACGGATCCTCCTCTGAAGCGGCGCACAATTCAACATCTACGCGAATCGAAAGAAAACACCAAGTAAATACCAAAACAAAGAGAAAATAAACTTCAGAAATTAAATAAAATTCACCATTAAATAGATCTCAATTTTACAAATTTCTAAAAATTTGAATCACCTCAATCGAAGCTCGTATGCGAAAGTTATAGCTACTCAAAGTTGAATAAATTCTGAAAAATAGAAAATCTGAAATAAACCGAATTATTTTTCTATTGAAAAATACCAATTATTGCGCAATCGCTGACGTCACAACCACCCATACCAATAATGTACCGACACGTCGTCTCGGTCCATGGACCCGGTCCACGGTTTGGATCTGGTCCACCGTGGACCCGGTTCACGTTCCTTCGAAGACCGGGCCGACACACGGCTCACCACGATTGGTTGTGGCACCGCCCACGACACCCTCCCCGATGGTTGATGCGTGGCAGAATCAGGATCGCACGCGGGAAATCTAATGGCCACAGGCGACAGCAATGACGACGGCTACGTGGCCTAATCTGGATCGCTCACGTGAGATCGAACGGACACGAACCTACGAACGACACAGTGGCGAGGTCGGCGGCGCAACCCACCGGACGCGAGGAAGACGACAATTGCACCGGCGCTTCGATGATGGAACGGCGAGGATTCTTCACAGGTCCGATGCGGCGCGACATGGGGATCCCAGATCCAGAACTCAAGTGGCGAAGCACGGTTAAACGGCGACGATCCTAAGCAAAACTACGGCGGCACAAACACAATCTTCGGCGAACTCCCGTGCGGCGAAGACGGCGATTTCAATGACGATTCTTGGACCAGCAGACGCGGCGTTCAACAAGGAACGTCGGGCTAGCACGCACGGTATTTATAGCACTGGGATGCGAACCGTACACGGACGCCAAAGTTCGCGTGGCGACGAAAACGTGCAAAACCCGGACTCCAGCGGCGGCTCGGACTAGGCCTCATACCCACCGTCCACGTGCCCGATCAACGGCGCGATCTCTGATGATGTGGCGCAATCCAAACCGGTCTCAAAATCCGACGAATACAATTGCTAGGGTTTCTTAAACGCTATCGACCGTTGGATAACGATCCAACGGTCCACGACCACGCTTCTAGAACATGGGCCAAGCGCACACAGTTTATGGGCTCAGCCCAATACTGTTCATTGGATTTTCACGGGTTTCCCTCTTAAAATAATTACAGAAATTTATTTAATTATTTTTAGGCAACAAAAATAACAGGAAAAATCTGAGAAAAATCTCCAAAATACTTTGAGATATTTTGAACTTGAATAAAATAGTTTTCGCAAAACTTTATATTAACTTTGTCTATATTTAATTAATTTTCCCAAAAGATCAATATACATAATTTGAAATTAATTCAAATGAATTCCAGAAAAAACTAATAAATTCTAAAAATCATGAAATGCACAAATAACATTAAAACAATATTTACAACAAATTTAGGGATGTTACAGAGAGTGTGTTTTGGGGATTTTTGTACTGAATCTTTTTTTCAAGTTCGATATGCCATTGTATTGGAGCGCAGTAGATCCCTGTCACAGTCGAGAAGATTTCGTATTTATAATTTCTTTCGGATAAAAACTTAACTTGAAAAAAAACTAGAGAAAAATTCAAACTTTCTACATGTTGAGTTTGCGAAACCGGAAGCGCGGCGTTGACAGTACAATGGGCGCCGCCAATCATGCACCGGACAAGCAGCAAGCCACACCGGCCCGCTCATTGCTCTACGGTGCCACCACCCGGCTGGCCGGCCGGACGGCCCATGACCACCACCAAGGTTAACAAAATCGTGGTAAACCGCTCGGTTTTCGCGGTTTTCTACCGCACCGCTCCGGTTCGAAAACAGAAACCGAGTAGTTTACCAGTGGAATTTAAAAAATCAAAAAAATTATAAAATCTTATGCGATGAAAACCGCTCGAAAACTGTTAAAAAACCGCGGTTTTCGCAAAAAAAATCGTTTTTTAAGAACGTTCAATTGGTCGGCTGCCGCGGTAAACCGCGAAAACCGAGGAGTTTTCGTCAAAAACCGCGGTTTTCACGAATAGATTTGATCAAAATTCGAATTTTTGAATTTGCAAACCGTTCGATTTTTCGCGGTTTTCGAACGATTTTTCGCGAAAACCGCTACCATTGAGTTAGCGTTTTCGACTTGGACACAAAATTGTGAACCCTGACCACCGCCACCCATGTCGAGTGGACGACAAGTTGCCCCGCACGCATCTCCAATTCTGCACACTACGTACGTAACGCAAGTCTAGCTGCACTGCAACCTACCTAAGGCTAGCTAAGCTTTGATGGATCGAAGCTTTTGCAGTATTGTGTCGTCTCACGACGACTCAGAGATGTAGAGTCAGGCTGTGAGTGGGTCCCTCCGCCTCAATTGGACCTGCCAGTGGGCCCAGCCGCAGACGACAAGGCCAATGAGCGCGAGCTATTCATCACTAGCTCCTCAAGTCAAGTGGCTGGCAAATCCAGTCTCCCCCGTCCCCACCGCGACCCGGATTTTCTGCCCGTGGGCGTGGGGAGGGAATATGTCCTTACCGGGTGGTCCGCCGTTGAAAGCATTTTCAGATCCGTGCCCGTATTTAGTACTAGTATGAAGCAGTACCAAATCGTATTTTGCACATACTTACTTTGTTAAAGCTTGCAAGTTTTCTGGTTAAGAAGCTAGGTCACGTGTCCTCTCTCCCCAAAGGCCTAAAAAACCAAATTATGTTTAGGTTTTTTTAACTATTTTTTTACGAAAGGAACCTTTCGATTTAACGAAATCGTGGATCCTTCGTGAAAAGATCCTAAATAAATATAGAAAAAACGCATAATTACGTTTAGATCATTTCAATCATTTTTTATGAAATGAACTTTTTCGTTCTAGCAAAATCGTGGATGCTTCGTGAAAAGACCCTAAATAAATGCTAAAAACAAAGAACGTAATTACGTTTATATTATTTGAACCGTTTTCATTCGTTTTCTTGATTTGTTCGCGTGGGAAGCAAGGATCGTTGCCGCTCATCTAGTATACCATACACATACCTGAAAAACCTCACCGCCACGTTGAAATTCTCTCACTGCCTCATCAGAAACCTCGCCACTGTCAGAACCCCGACGGCCACGCCACGCCATCATCACCAAAAACCTCTCGCCAATCCCCTATCTCTCGCTCTTCCCTCTCCGACTTCAACCAGGCGCCGGATTCGGTTGTTGCGCCGTGGACAGTGCAATGGTGAGGGAGGAACGGCGCGTTAAGGGGATGATCGGGTGCGGCGTCGACGACCGAGATGGGCATGGCCGGTTGCAGAGAGGGAGAGTGATTTTAGAAAATAGGAATGCCAAAGAAATGCAAGGAAGCGGTAGAGACGAGCGCTAATCTTAAAGCAAGCTGAGACGTGGACGTGAGGACATGTCCCTATGGGCAAACATGAGATGAGATGCATGTACGTACGGTCGCGTCGGTAGATCGTGCGACGGACGACTCGATACTCAGATATGTCCTCGCCCAGGCCCAGCGATGGTGGCAGAGGCAGACTACTAATGCATGCGTTGGTGGTTTCTCTGTAGAATTAGTTTTTGGAACGACCAGAGGCGACATGGGATCCAATACCGATAATCGGCACGTACCGCTACAACTGTACATTCAGGAGACTTAAATCATAGATACTACTGGAGGACGCAGAATCATAATAGTCGTCGGTACTGACGGGAAGGAGAGTAGGTAAATGGCATTACTGCTATTTTGTGACTTGTGTGCGCCAAGGTGGGTGTCAGAAATTAAGGGCCGTGGAAGAACAGCACGCTAGCTAGTACTGGCTGCTAGTGTCCCCTTCCCGGATCGGTGAGAATCCTCAACTTATATCTGAAATCAACGTTTTTCTAGTTTTTTGACAAACTTTTTTTAAAAAAATTAGTCCTCTTTTCAATTGTAGAATCTTCGGTGGGTTGCTGAGATCCCAGGTGTTTTCGTAGTACTGGAGTATAAAAGATGACACCTTTCGGTGTTTACGCGATCGAGGATGTTGCTATTTGTGCAATTACATTTTAAAAGAGATCAAATTTGTAAATAAAAAAAAGTTACATATAGAGCTAGATAAGTGATGAACTCCTTATATCTTGGGGTGGGCATTCGGTTAATTCGATTTTTTTGGTTCATTTTTTTTATTTTTGAATATTTTGGTTTTTGGATTTTGCTAACCGAACCGAATTAACCGAACCAAAGCGGTTTGGTTAATTCGGTTTTCGGTTTAACCGAAATTCCCTGAACCTAAAGCACGGGTACTCGCCAGACGCTAGGTACTGACGAAATTTGTGTGTAGATTTGTTGTCTTGTTGATCTACGTTTTGGTCTAGATGCAAAAGATTTGGGTAGAAAAGTTGTAGGGAACTTACTGTGTTTTGTTACCACCCAGTATTTGTGATCCATTTGGTCAAATGAGGTTCTAGAGAAAACTAAAGTTGCTGAAACTTCGTGAAGGCACTGGTAAGTGCATAATTGGAAACCTTAATCTGTGAGAACTAAAACAAGATACATCAGGAGAGATCAAATTCATTCACGATACATCATGCAGCAGCAAATACTTGTTTACGCGGAAGGCGAGTGCACCTGTGCGGTGGTCGTACGCCTCCAGCTCGTCGCCCAAGCTAGAAGAGCGTTGTCTTCCGCACCGTGAGCTCCCTATCCTCATCGCCATTCACGGCCATCACGCGGCAGCAGTGCATCGGGAACGACCCATCGACAAGGATCTCGACAAAGGCAGGGGCGAGCAGGTCAACAAGGACGGCGGCGGCGTCGAAGCCCGCACAAAGAATGGAGGAGCGACGGACGGAGAAGAGCACCAAAGCCCGCGCCGAAGATGGAGGAGCTCGTCCGTTGTGGCTCCGCCCTACTGTGCCATGCCACCATGTAAGGGACTGGAGAGCCTGGAGAGATAGGAGAGGGGAGGGATCCGGGGGAGACTCAGAGAGATCTGGTTATCTGGAGGAGGATTTGAAGGAGAAACAAGAGAGATTTGGTGAAGAGGAGAAGAATTGGGAATTGGGGATCCTGTCTCAGCGTGAGGACTGTGGAACCGGAGGAGGGAGATCGGGCCATCGGGGAGGTGGATTAGGATTTTGTGGAACGTGATTAGCTGATCGGTTTTTCGGTGATTTCGGTTTTTGGAACAAAGCAATGAAACCGAAACCCGAAAACCAAATAGCAGCAAAATAAAAACTGAACCGAAAAAATCGAAATAATCGGTTAATTCTGTTCGATTTTTTGGTTTCGGTTTTTTTATGCCCACCCCTACATATATCTGAGCTGAACTGCATGCTGTACCATTTCAGTTCAGCTTTTAGCGAAAGCAAGATCGAACTACGTACTTACTATAAGCTCACTAATGTCCATTTGATCTTATCCCCTTGCAGAAGCCAAATGAAATAGTAGTAGCACTGATCAGCAGCACCGCTCTTGTTGCCTAGCAACATTTCGTCGTATTCTGTTTCGAACCAGGGTCGCGTGCTGCGTTCTGCTATATGAAATTTAGTTGCGCGACGCTGTTTCGTGTAAAATTTGGTCAGATGATTATTTATGAAAAATACAGGTCTAAGGACGTAAATGTGAATTCTTTTTTTCTCTCTCTAAGGTTTTCTAAAAAATACACTAGCTAGGAGTCATGGACCAATTTTTGGCACTACAGGTCATCTCTGTGTGATACGTAACCGCTAGGAGTCATTGTCGAATATGTGAAAACGCGGTTTTTTGTGCATAATTTCGGTTTTCTCAGGTTTTTTTCTAAAAAAATAGACTGTTAGGAGCCATCAGTGAATCTGCGGATTGCTAAGAGCCGTCGGTGAATCTGTAGAACCGCGGGTTTCCTTTTCTCAGGGGGAAACCGATGCGAACATGTGTTTTTTTTTCATAATTTCGGTTTTATTGGGTTCTTTATTTGAAAAACGGGTTGCTAGGAGGCGTCATCGAATCTGTAGACTGCTATGAGCCGTTGATGAATTTGCCATAGAAGGGTATAAACGTAATTTTGTTTTGTAGGTCAATTCAACCAAAAAAACGTTTTTTGGGACCTAAAAAGATTTCGTTTTTTCTGGGTCTATTATGTTAAAAAATGAAGTGGGATCTGAATGTAAACTATAAAGGATCTAAATGTAATTTAATTTTTTCCTGTTTTATTATGTTAAAAAACAGACAGAAGGATCTGAACGTAATTTCAAATTTTCAAGAGAGCCTTTCCGCGCGAAATCTGAGGTGGCACGCCCGGTTGGCCACGGATTCCACCCATTTTAATATAAAAATATATATTCTCCGTGATGTGATGTCTGGTGAGGCACCAGTCAATGTCGATTAATTGGTTAAATGAGGACAGAAACAATGCACAATGAACTGGAATATGCTAAGGGTGTGTTTGGTTGTCTGCATAATAATAGTCTGTCCCGTATGAGCTATATAGGCTAGTCTTAGACTGCATGAGTGGATACAAGTTGAGTTGTTTGGTAATTCTGTATTTCTCTATCCTGCATAAGTGGGTGCAATTGCATCCACCTGGTCTGAATGAACAGGAAACCAAACACGTGTCTAACAGATACAGTTGCATCCACTTATACGATACAGGCACCATGTTAGCAACCAAACACACCCCCTAAGAGATCGATATGTGTACGTACAGTAGAACATGTCATGCAGATCAGCAGATGCATCTGCATGTCTCCCAAGCTAGCTTAACATGCTCATGGTTATGGTTAACAGATGTTCAGATGCTTATTCCTTCCTCCTGTAGCTTTCAATGCATGTGTAGATGAGGAAATAAGTTGGTGACCCACATACACACTTGCATTATGCCCAAGCTAGCTTGAACACCACTGTGGTGAGTTTACAGATGGCGTAATTTTTGAGTAACTTTGCCTATAAATATAAAGAGTATTTTATATTTCAATACAAAATCAATATGATATTTTCTCTATATCCCTAATTAATATACAACTGAACTCTACATGATTACGTTAAAAATAGTGCTTAGATATAATAATTACAAATATTTTAGTCATGCTTAATATCTTCCTTGCCTATGTAAAGTTGTAAACGGAAGAAATATGATTTGCATTAAATTTGAATGGAGGGTGTATCCAGCAGCTGCTAGCTAGCATTACTACGAGTCTACGACTAGTAGTACGTTGGAGGTAGGAAACAATAAATGGGAAATGGGAAAAAGGTATCCAAACCAGGCCCATATCGATCGAATATGGAGTAATTGTCCTAGGCAGCGATAAAGTCTTAAAGAGTCAGCAGAGGGTGCGTAGCTAGTTGTACTGCCAGACTGCCAGTAGCTCTCAGAGCCGAAGCAGGCACCGGAACTGCAAAAATGTAGACTAGCTTCTCCTCACCCCAGAGTCAACCTGATCCATGGACACTACTGTAAAAATGTAGACTTGAGTGCGCGCCCAAGAAATAACGGAGTAATTCAACTGCGTGTAGATAGCTAGGTTCGTGCGCCCAACTGCCAACAACCTACAGGCTACAGCTAGTACGTTCAAGCTAGCCAGGCCAATATAAACATGCACATGAAAACGGCTCACACCAAAGTTCAAAATTTGCGGCGAAATTTTAAAAATCCCAGTCGAGATTTCGGATTTCGGTCGGGTACGAGATTCTAAATTCCGGCGAAATGAAAATAAAAATAAAAATTATCACGGATAGTTTTTGGCTAAAAAACCGTCTGTGATGTGATCATGAGGTATTTTGACCGTATATTAAGTTTTTTGGGCCGAGATTTTGGTCATTTTTGCCGAGATCTCGGAAATTCATGTCCAAAAAAGTCCGATTTGAAATTTGCTTTTGAGATTTCGTCTAATATTCTAAGATCTCTTCGAAATTTTAGATTTCGATCACCTCCGAGATGTGATCCGAAACCGACCGAAATTTGAAACCTTTGCTCACACTATAGACGTGTAAACGGCTCCCCGTTTAAGGCTCAAGTCAGGAATCGTACTGAAAACAGTTCAATTCCCGTGTTACAACCAGGCCTTCGCAGTGTACTTTGCAGGAGATGTTGCTGGCTTGCTGCTAGTGTTAGCTAGCTAGCTGCATGCCTGCCTGCCCTTGCAAGCTATAATGAAGAATCGAAGTGGATGTCTGGTTAATCGATCTGACATATACGGGTGACTGGCAGGTGGGCTACACCATACCAGTCGGGTCGACCGTGACGACGCAAGATTTTTTTTTTTGTTATAGCCCTTCGGTTCATTTTATTTTGAGAAATAACCATGTTGGTGACGAAATTATGAAAGTAGCAAAGGGATGAATTTTTTTTGCATTTTCAGCGGTCTAGAAACGTGGCATATTTTTTTTTTGCAAAATTTCCAGCGTTATGGCTCCGCCGGATTCTTAAGCAGGTGCATAGAATTTCAGCGATCCCAGACGGCTGGAAAAGCCGGGCCGAGCCGAACTGCTGGTATGCTTAGCTAGCTAGCTAGTAACTGAGTTTGCGAGCTTTGTTGTGCAATAGCAGTGAGCTTCTTTCATGCTTGGTGCTGTTATGTGATGTGGACAACAAATAATAGCTTGTTATGTTACATCAGATAGATTAGGAGGAGGGTATGTAAATCTCTTGGGTTTGCTTTGTTCGGTGTGCTAATTCACTGTAGTCCTGGCAATTCCAGCTGTCTGAGACCGCTGGAATTCTACGCGCTCGACGTGGTACACACGCGAAAGAATCCAGCGGAGCCACGGCATTGGAAATTTTGTGCAAAAAAAATATGATGCGGTTCTAGACCGCTGGAAATGCAAAAAAAAAAAACCCTCTGCAACCGCTGGAAATTGAACAACTTATTCCGTGCCAAAAAATATCAAACAATTTTTCAGCGATTCCGACCACAGGAAACAACAAAAAAAAAATTCAGCGCTTTCAAACCGCTGAAATTGGCTGGATGGGGTACTTCCGCAATTTCGTCGCCAACATGGTTATTTATCGAAATAAAATTAGCCCAAGGACTATAACGGCAAAAAAGAAAAATCACGACGCAATGCTGGGGGGCCACACGACAGCCGGCCGGCCTGAGATCATCGGTACTTGCTGATTAGATCTGTCGTTGCAGTGTAGGCTCTGTTGTGCTTGGATGCATGCACGTCTTACTCTGCGGATAAAAAGGTAGCAGCTAGCTAGCTGGTAGTTAACAGTGTTGCTACGTACGGACGAGCGTGATACTGTGCGTGCATGGTACGATGGTAGGGCTTATTACGACTTTTTTACAATCGAGCAATGTAATCTCTGATTCACTGACACCCTGTTTAGTTTGCAGAATTAAGCTTGGAACTGGAGAATTGGAATTGGATCTCTAGACTCTAGAGTACATGTTGTTTGAATACACCTTTGGGATTTGGATTATGTGAATTGTTGTTCGGATACCTTTCGAATTGGAGCCAATTTCCATCTGAGTTGGAGCATAGCTGAAATAGACCTCTGATGATTCAGAGCTTGTTGCCTCCGAATCGGGTGAAATTAATTGGACTCATGACTAGAGTGAAATCGGATCGGATACAGGCGGATATTGCTCTTCTAGTATCCTAATCCATATTTTTTCCTGGATTCGGAACCGGATATAGGCTAGCCGAATACGGATACAAATCTGGATTATTCGGGAAACGGATATAGGACGGATATGTGACGAATTTGGGTCGGGAACGGATAATGAACGCATACATAGAATAATATATGTTGAGCCTTACAAGTGTGGTTGAGAGGCAAATAATTCCTATACAATTGTAGTAGCAAACTGTACTAGTCCCACGTACTGGCATTTAGGAGAGCATCACTTGACATGCAAATGCTTTTATTTTTATGTTTTGGCTTTATGGATTGTATGTTGTATTCACCACTATGCTTCATTGCTTCTGCACTAAATGCCTCTGCAATCCAGATGAAAAGAAATGTAAGATACTTTAGGTTTTAGAAATATTACAAAATGAGTTAATGAGTGGAAACTACTTTCTAGTGTGTTCAATGCAGATATAGTGATTTGAAACACATGCAAATATCCTGAGGTGTCCAAACAGGGATGTGGAATTTGCATGAGGGGTGAATGGGGAAACGATATCCCCACATAAGAGAGGAGTGTGGGTAGCTACCAACACACTTGCAACTATGGGCAATACAAGGATGTATCAAGGACTAATGACAACTTAGTTAACAATACATTTTTACTTCTCTCAGCATAAGTGCACAATTGCTGTATATGATTTATAAACTTTTATAATCCTAATTCTCTGTTGTACAACTAACACATGTAAAAAACAAGTGTATGCATGGTCACTTATTTCAAAAAACATTTGTTGCATCTGTTATCCTAAAAGCTAAATAACTCATTTCTGCAATTCTGCTATTAGTTCATCATATAAAAAATACTGCATGAGAGAAAATTCAACCTTAACAGTTTTATGAAGCTACAACTTCTTATTTGCAAAACAGCTAGTTTTTCTTTTGCGACAATGACATTTGTTGTTTACTTGGCACGGCGATCTACCATTAAACAAAAGAACTAACACAAGTACTCCAGGAACTGGATCAGGCATCTTTTACTCATCCTTCGGAACTTCCACAAGAAAAGGCAGTCCCTTGTAGTGAACCAGGTCAGTTTGCTTGGGCTCTCCCCTTCAGGCAAAGAAATGAAGAATCCCAGGACATCTTTCGCCGTACCCTTCGTCCGCATACTTAAACCTGCATGCCTCGAGCACCTTGGAGCCATTGATGTCGTGGTATCCAAAACGAAACCCATCGCAGCCGACGGGTGCCTGGAGGTCAGCACTGTTGGTGGCCCAACCAAGGCGGGTGTGGCCAGAGAGTCCGAGGTGCAGGACCTTGACCTCAAAGTATCAGGCGCCAGTTGCAACAACGCGGGTGGCGCGTATTATGCGGAAGACCTTGGTGCTGTCGGTGGTGAGGCGGTCGTTCGAGAGCTCGATCCTCTTAGGCTTGAAGACGCGGGAAAGGAGAACGGGCAAGCGGGGCGAGTCGTTGTTGCGCTCGGCTGCGAGGCAGGGTGCCAGGGTGAGGAAGAACTCGTCTTCGCCACATGAGAGCGTGGGGCGGCGGCTGCCGTTGGCGCTTTTAGGGAGATGGTCTGCTGCTTGGCCTCTTTTTGCCCTTGCGGAAGGCGGGTCTGGTCTAGACGTTGTTGATGTTCTTCTTCTTGGACTTCTTGCTCAGCGGGGCCGCCGGCGCGAGGATCATGTGCTTTGTGTCGCTCGAGGCGTTGATCCCGTTGTCTTCGGTGTCGTCAGGGGTATCTGTGGCCACGTCGGACGAGGCTAGGGTGCGCGCTAGTGCATCGGCGTCGGAGAATAGGGTGTCGGGGTCCGCGAAGGCGGGGTGTCGGGGAGATTTGGGGTTTTGGCGGCGTCGGAGGTTGGGGGTGTCGGCGTCGGGCAAAGACGAAGGCGAGGGTGAGTAGTGACTAGCAGACAAGTTCGGATATCCGAATGAACAGTATCCGAATATCCAGTCCCGTTCCATATTTCCCGAATATTGTATGCTCCAAATCCGATCCGGTATTCAGATTCAATTATCTGGATCCGATCCCGGATCCGACCGGATATCTAGATTTTATCCCGAATCCGGTCCCGATCGGATCCGGATATGGATTGAACGGATAAAATTCGACCCATTTTCACCCCTACTTGTGACCCTCGGAAAGCCGAAGTCTTAGTTTCCATGGCAAACTAGTATAGTGCATGTGCTAACGCTACGATGGCAGTACACCCGCTTATCAATTAAATGAGAAGATAAGTACGAATACAACACTTAATAATAAAAGAGAAATTTAGAATTTTAAATGAATTTAAAAAGAAAAACGGAACTAAATGGAGGTCGAATGGGCGAAAACGGGCTCCCAAAAGATTTTAAATCAAGAAAAAGAAAGAAAAAAGAATTTTATAATTTTATATTATTTTTTTGTAGTTTCCACAGAGAGCACAACAGCGTGCTCTGCAGGCTAACTTGGCGCAAGGGAGGAAGGCGGGGTGGTGGCGGTCGCGATGGGTCAAGACAGTGCGGCGAGATCGCAGCACTGCCGGCCATGGGAGGAGTCACGGTTGCGGTGAATTTCGTCGGGAAAGATGACGGTGATGGCTTGGGTTACCTCCAAAATCCGCGATCTTTATAAGAGGAGCACTTGGGATTTACATAACACGATAGGGTGGAGGAGAGCTCGCGGCTTTATAGCCCGAAACAAGCATATTTATGGAAACCATAATTTGGGATCAAATCAGATTGGGAGGAATTTTGGCAATAGAGTACTGAAATTTGGGAATTAACACCATAGATGGAAAGAGGAGATTTGGTGCGGGATTGATGGAGCTTTGGAGCTTCTTTCTTGCTTTAATGGAGGAGGAAGAGAAGAAGCTTCTACGGTCTAGGTGCAGACTAGAAGAAGCTACTGGTGAGTTGCCTTCATTTTTAAAATATAGAAAGATTTTTGAAAAATAGCACATTAGGTTAAAAATTCTAAAAAATTCTCAAAAAACTTTCGATTATTTTGTACTTAATAAAATTATTTTCAAAAAATTAAATTATAAATTTGTCGAGGCACGCATGCCGCGAGGTCGCCGACCAAAGAACTCGCCGCGTCGGCAAAGCCACCGATGGCGGCAGTGGAGCCATTGCGGACATCGTTCTCTCGTACACACGCCCATCTCCGGTTTCCTTTTCCCAGCATGTAATGTATGGTCCTTTCCTTTTCCGGGACGTTTGTTTCCTTTTCTTTGATTCCAAGACATTTGTTTCCTTTTCCGTGTTGATGATGGAGGTGAGGGAAGGTCTGTTGTGGGCTACAGGGATGATTTCGGAAAAATATGGAAAAATAAACTGCGCTCGCCGACCGCTGGATCCACAAGGAAAAAAGATAAAAATTAAACAGTGCTCACCGACCGCTGGTTTCACGGGAAAAAATTGAAAAAAAATTAAGCAGCACTCACAGACCGTTGGTTCCTTAGATAAAAAAACAAAAATTCAGCGCTCTCCGTGCGCTGAAATTAGGCTTTATGGGGCTAGATCCGTAAAAAAGTCTCGAGAAAGGTCATATTCGGAAAAAAAAAATACGATCACAATGCCAGGACAATAAAAAATTCAAGTCTTATTTCCTTGCATGCGGATCCTCCCTGTTTATTTTCTTGTTTGATTCACCCTCCTTCCAAATATGTAGTACGTACAATTTTGACCAGTAAAAAATTCAAGTCTGGTTTCCTTGCATGCGGATCCTCCTTATTTATTTCCTTATTTGATTCGCTCTCCTTCCAAATATATAGGTGAGGGAGGTCTGTTGTGGGTCACAGGGCTGATTAGACACACTAAATAATGGCCATCGGATGTGGGTGAGTAAACCCGAGGAAAGATCTGAAACGTTTATTTTGATGAATGCAAGTTTCTGGGGACGTTTTGCTGGGTGCACGAACATTGGGCCATCTCTAATGAGGTACATTATTTAGGGTGAACGTAGAAAAAATTACTTAGGTGCATTATAAAGAGGTATAGATGACTCTCGGTTCCTCCCAACCACCACTGCTGTCGGAGACCATCGACGACGACCGCCACCACCACCGACATAGACTCCATCCGGCTCAATCGGTGACCACCACCGCATTTTGGGGTAACCACGGCAACATTCATGACAATTGATTGCTCTAAAATCTTAAGTCCTCAGTAAATTTAAGTGCTTCAAGGGCAACTGGGGAGATCGAGCACTTGCTCGATAGCAAGTGCTGCGTTGAAGTGGGCAGCCCACCTGCGGTTCGAGTCATGGACTCGCCCGGACGCTCGCGAGGTCGAGTGCAAGTGCAGGGTGTGTGCATGTGTGGGTATGTATATATTTGTAGCTCGGGTGTTGTTTCTCTTTTATAATGAACTAGTAGGGTGGCCCGCGCATTTGCGCAACTAGATTTTTTAACAATTTATTGTATCAAATGATATAACTTATATGCTTGATAATATATTAACGTATTTTGTAGATTATTTATATTTTTAAGACATCGTAAACATTACAAATGACAATAGAAGCTTGAAGAAAAATTCAACTCAAGGGATGTAATTGAAGTAAAAGCTTTGATGAAAGAAAATCATTGAGAATAATATGTTGTTGGGGGTTCTTACAAAAGTAGTACCTCTTTATCTTGGATAGATCATATAGCTATATACCCCTGTTCTTTCTCTATTAGTAAGTCTTTTTTCAAAATATGTGTAACACATGTACGTCTATTTAATCTCAAGTAATACACTGATTATTTTACATGGTATTAGAATACATTGCTCACGTATACACTGATAAATCACGGACAACTTACTTTGAACGTATCTTCCTCACATGCTGGCCGCCCCGCAGAACCATATGTCCTATATCTCTTATTGATTGCTCCACAACTTTTCTGCTTCAACCGCCAATAGCAAGCCTAATTTTTTATCGATCCCTCTCAACTGTTTTAATGCAATACTTTTTCATATAAATATCTTCTATTTCTCTTAATTATTACTTAATGTTGAACATTACAACATCAACATGTAATGCATACATGTACAAGTATTGTTTATCCCTACCGGGGACACCCGTCATGCTTTCACTAGTGGCCCCAAGCCTATTCCATAGAGTGGCACCATCCCTACTCTGAGTTTTTTGCAACTTGTTTTGATTCAAACGAATTCATGCGTGCATATACACACACTACTATACAAAACCTCATCATAGACGGTTTTGCGAACCATATGTAAACATATGTTAATGATAAGAAGGGCACATCACATACGGTTTTTGAACCGTCAGTGAAAATTAACATCACAGACGGTTCTAATCTAGAACCATCTGTGATGAGCCCTCGTCACAAACTGTTCTGTGATATGCTTTACCACCAAGCTCAAGAGTTACGGGTATTAATGTCTCCGATGCTCTTTGCATGATATGTGATAAGCATTAAAAATGAAGATCTGTGATAAGCATTAAAAATGAAGATCTGTGATAAGCATTAAAACTGAAGACATCAGAACAGACAAAAATAACAGAGGACAGCAAAAACTTCAACTATAGACATGCTAGGAGATAGGTCCTAACTCCCTATAAAAAATATATGCATGCTGCTCTGCCAAAAGAATACTGATCTACTAATTAACTGGCAATGGTCACTTGATTAACTCTACCGTAGCGTGAGATAAGAAATCGCTACTTCAGATGTGAGTTATACCATCCTCCAAGAGGGTAGAATTCAACTTTTGCTCTCTTATGCAGCATTGATCTCCCACAAGACCTGATACAATATACAAGGCCCTAAGTTACTTTATCCATAATCCATCAAGTTGGGGGTATTTCTTGGAGCTAACATGTATTCAGGTTTTAACCACTTCACACCCTACGGGCAAAGCATGTATTCCATTGTCTGGATTTTAACCGGGGTCTAGATTTTACTAATGGAAGCAAAGAACTAGAGAAAAAAGACTACCTTTTCTCTGCACACTCTATGGGCAAAGCATGTATTCCATTGTAACCGTTTTCGAATGCAGTAATCCATAATTCTGCCAACAAAATTAGTAACTGGATATTAGGCCTGAAAACTGCACTCTGTATCAACAACATGAATTAGCAGGCACCTTAAATACTTCAGCAGGGTTGTTCGAGAAGTCCTTTTATGAAGGAACCTACACTGTCATGGCACCCCCAAATTCCCAAGATGCCACTAATCCACTAAGTATAGGCGAGGAAGGCACAAGAATATGCACATGACTACATTAGCTTGAAAGGGCTTTTGCAGGCACACTTTTCTTTTTTTAGAACCAAATATCAGGTTGAGAAACATATGAAAACAGCACAGTTCATTTCAATAGCAACAGCATATGATGTGCCAGCTGCCACATTTGGCAATACAAAAACTGCACATGAGCAATTCTTACCTAGTTTGTTCAGAAACCTCTTCCCGTTGATGTGCTTCCAGATGTGTTCCTCCGACTTGTTTATCGTATCCCCGGTAATGCTGCGTTAAGCGGCGGCTTCTTGCTCGCGACGGCGTGGTCGATGAGCGCGAGGCGATAGGCGTAGCCGCGTAGGACCGCGCATAGGAGTCCTTCTCCCGCTTGACACCATCAACCACACCAAATAAACCGCTCCGGCAGCCAGGGAACCAGAATCGGTGTCGATAAACCTAGGATTAGCAGATACGCGCGCGACGGTGGCGGATGGTTGCTCTCCCAGTTAGTGCGCCAATTGGGGGGATGAATTGGAGATGGGAGAGGTAGGGCTAGGGTTGCGACTAACCTCGAGGTGGAAGGGAGGAAGCGGGAGAGCCGCAGCTGGTTGCTGTCATTGGTACGCAGGCTTGCAGCCAAACGAGCGGCCCATGCCGCCGCCGAGGAGGAAGCCCACCGCGCGCGTGTGTCCAGTCGATGGCTTGGATTAGCTAGGTTTGGGGAAGTTGCGGCGGGAAGAAATGGAGTCTGGACTCTGGACCAGAGAGAGGCGGCGAAGCAGGGGATTTTAATCGATCGGTAAGGTATAGAGTAGACGTGGCGAAACGGGCCGGGCCAAATGGGCCGCACGCGGCACGCGACTGTGAGCCCGATCTGGGCACGGCACGACCCAAAGCTAAACGAGCCGTGCCGGCACGGCTCAACCGAGCATGCCGTGTTTGGGCCGGAGGTGCGGCACAGTGGGCCGGCACGACACAGCTCGTTTTCCTATTTTTCTGAATTTTTTCATATTTTTTTTGCCTTTTTTTACCATATTTTATATATTTTTTTGATTTTTTTTTTAAATTTTCTGACGCTAAACAGGCTACTAGGCTGACCGGACTGTTTGACCCGCGAAGGACTAGGCCGGCACGGCACGGACCGTTTACGAGCCGGGCCTAAACGTGCCGTGCCCATTTTTAAACGGGTAGTGCCGTGCCAGGCGGCCCGTTTGACCACCTCTGGTATAAAGATGGCCAAATGGGCTGTGTCTAATGGGCCGGTCCAAGACACGCCACTGTAGGCACGACTCAGGCTCGGCGGCGTTAGGTGACAGCGGCCGTGCAAGACGCAAGACCTGTGAGCTCGTCTGCGTGCTTGGGCAAGACGCGACGACGACTTCGCGCCGATCTTGGTCCAAGACGATTACGGCTCAAGACGGCCGTTTAGTTTGAAAAATATCCATTTTATAACCGTTGGAGTATTAAAAAATTCAAAAAATCCGAAAAAAATCTACATACTTCAAGTTTTTCTAATTATTCTAAATGTTTCCTAATTTTTCTGCATTTTTTCATACTTTTCCTATTTTCTAATTTTTCTATTTTTTTAAAAAAAATTGGCGCTACCAGAACTCAAGACGAGCCGGCCAAACCGGCCGTTAGGCCGCTGAAGGACCGGCCGCGCGCGGCTCGCCGAGAGG
This sequence comes from Otatea glauca, assembly GCA_036346275.1. Classification (NCBI taxonomy): domain Eukaryota; kingdom Viridiplantae; phylum Streptophyta; class Magnoliopsida; order Poales; family Poaceae; genus Otatea; species Otatea glauca. Next base: position 119,620 of record JAYEVK010000094.1, read on the forward strand.
CCAATGGGCGTGCTGGGCCGCCACCCCAAGACGTGGGCGACGACGGCGCGGCGGCTTACAAGCCGGGCCTAAGCGGGTTGTCGATTTTTAATCGGGCGTCTGCGCTCGGCAAACCCATTTGGCCATCTCTAGTAATGTATCACAGCCACAAACGGATTTTTAATAGAACTCATGGACGGTTTTATTCGAAAATTGTCTGTGATGTTGAATAAAATCGAATAAAACCGTCTGTGATGATATCCTATTATTATAGACGATTTTTAACTAAAACTGTCTGTGATGTGAGCGTCATTACGGACGATTTTAGCCAAAAATCGTCTGTAATGAGCATGGAACTCACCACTTACTGTTTTTGCAAAAAAAAAAACATCAGTGATGACCCCTCATCATAGACGGTTTTTAAAACCATTAGTGATGAGGAATCTAATATGAGTCCTTTTGTAGTAGTGACATGCAAGATATTATAAATGATTGATTTACGCTTGTCCCATATCGGTCGCTTCTCTTATTAGTGTTTGCCAACTCAACGATATTGCTTCCTCACTAATGCGGTGACCTCCCATCTTCTATAATGCTAAAATATTTGCTTTAGTTGTTATCTAACAATATGAAATTTTTTCCCACCATCGCGTGTGATGTCATATCCCTCAGTAACGATGGTACGTTTCTAGCTACCTAATGGATATATATATCATCTGTAGCTTGTCTTCCATGCAAAGTTCATATTCTCTCTACCAGGGCCTCCCCATCATCAAGGTTCTTTTGCTACTGACTTCTTCAACAATGCAAATGCACACCACTCGTTATCGTGGCTTTTGGCTTCTTCAGCTTTGGGCTTTCTCTTTTTATTTTATTTTTATTTCAAATTTCAGTTATTTTTTGTTGAATTCATATTGAAATCCAATAGCTAATGTTTCTTTAATTTTATGCCGAATTATATTTATATAGGTATTTTTTTTAGAAATTTATATGGAAATCGAATTTGAATTCTTGTGCAAAATAAATTAGAATTTTCTTGTTTGTTTTTATTCCAAATTATATTTGTGTGTTGTTGGATCATACATGACATATATTTTTTTTAATATAGTTTTAGGTTGGAATCGTACACAAATCCAATTTGTATTTTTTTAATTCTTTTTTATTTTGAACTTAAGCTATGTAGGGATTTTACTTTAGAGTTCGTATAGAAATTAAATTGCTAATTTTATTTTGTTTTTATTCTAAATTTTAGTTTTAGGTTGGTATTCGTATACAAATCCAATTACTAATTTTTAATTGATTTTTGTTTCAAATTTTCTTTTTATTTTGATGTTCGTATGGAAATCAAATTGCTACTTTTATTTTATTTTTACAGGGAATTTCGGTTTTTTATTGTACTTGACGTAGACTCTTTATTTTGATGTTCGTATGGAAATCAAATTCCTATTTTTATCTTTTCATTCTGAATTTCAGTTTTTATCTTGGAATTCGTGTAAAAATCCAACTACTAATTTTTATCCTAAATTTAAGTTTTATTTTGATGTTTATATGGAAATCAGATTACTAATTATCTTTTTTTTTATTCTGAATTTTTAAAAAATTTATTCTAGATTTCAAATTTTTTTATGTTCGTATGGAAATTAGATTATTAATTATCTTTTATTTGTTGTTCCAAAAAAAAATTATTGTACTTGGACTCTTTCTTTTAATCGTATGGAAATCAAATTTCTTATTTTATTTTATTTTTATTCCGAATTTCAGTTATTTTTGTATTGTACCTGACACAAACCTTTTCTTTTAATCTAGAACGTTATAATCTGGACCCACCATGATCAGCGATTAGATCTTTCTTTTTTTTCCTTCAATTAATGTGGAAATTTCTAGTCTTGTGTGCGAACATGGTGTCTTATTTTGCCTCTGATTTAATATTACAATAGGTAGATGCTAGAGCTTCTGGCTAATTTTTTTTTTAAAAGGGCGACCGGGAATTATCATTGGTGGCTGCTCTATTGCATACTTGGACAATCCAAAATTGCAGGATCTTCAACGGTGTTCCAGACTTGCTAACGACCTGGAAGACTAATTCGATGAAATGATTTGCAAAAAAATGTTTATTGATCACGTTTAAAAGAGAAGGAAAAAAGTTTCGTCCTGCATCTGTTAATTGCCTAACTGCAGGGGTTACTCAGGTCACAAGCTCTAGTTTGCTAGCTGCTGACTTACATGAAAATACTACCATTAACACCTCGAACCTGACTGTGCGCATCACTTAGTTTTCATTTGTAAGATTAATGCTAAACATCATTTTAGCTATGCAATGTAATTTCTCATAATAAACGGTAATCTGCGATGTCACTTAGTTAGTCGATCGAGCTCCTTTGTGGTGGTATTTTACATAATTTCGTTGTTATTTTCACATGGGTGAGCTCATTTCCACGACTTTGAAGTTTGAACAGAATGGATATAAATCACATGGAGGGCGGTAAATTAAATGCGCAGTAAAATGTAAATAGCCGGTGTCAGTCACTTTGCCTGCTGCTGGGACGACGCGCGCGCTAGCTAGCTAGCTAGCACTCCGGCCGCGCCTAGGACCACAGCAGCAAAAGCCTTTCCTATGATCGATCGACTTCTTTGGCGCTCTCCTTAATTTGTGTATATAAAGCAAGCAAGTAATCCACTCCCATGGCCGTATAAGCTCACATCTCTCACAGCTATCCAACTCGATCTGTGTAAGGAAGGCAACCAGCTAGCTAGCTCGGGAAATTTGACAGCAGCAGGATATGGCCTCAAAGCCAGGCCCTCTCACTCGCTGGCCATGGCATGACCTCGGCAACTACAAGGTAATTAAATCCGTGCGCGCATGCTGTGCTCACATTTTGATTTTCTCGTCAGATCATAGACCGCATATATCGTTCATGCTTCGTGCAAGAACTAACTTAGATTGCTGCGTGCTTGCCGGAATGGAAGTACGCGCTGGTAGCTCCATGGGCGGCGCACAGCACGTACAAGTTCGTGACGGCGAGCAGGCCCGAGGAGCGAGACATGCTCAGCTTCTTCGTGCTGCCGATCCTGCTCCTGAGGCTGCTCTACAGCCAGCTCTGGATCACCGTCTCCCGCTACCAGACGGCCAGGAGCAAGCACCGGATAGTCAACAAGAGCCTCGACTTCGACCAGGTCGACAGGGAGAGGAACTGGTAATTCATCCATTCATAGAAACTCTCTCTGCAGTCTGGCATGTCTTTTCCGTGGCCACCGTCGAAGTAGATATAGGATGTTTTAGCCATATCTATGTTCTTGGAGGGTTATTGACGTGTTCCATGCGTGTGCAGGGACGACCAGATCATCCTGACGGCGCTGCTGTTCTACATCGTCGACGCGGTGGTTCCGAGGGCGCAAGGGATGCCGTGGTGGAACTCCAAGGGGCTTGTCGTCGCCATCCTCCTGCACGTTGGCCCGGTGGAGTTCCTCTACTACTGGTTCCACCGAGCGCTGCACCACCACTACCTCTACTGCCGCTACCACTCCCACCACCACGCCTCCATTGTCACCGAGCCCATAACCTGTAAGCCTCACTTGCTACTTGCATCAATTGCTTGCAAAGATGTAACCGTCAATTGCTTGATCGATCGATTTCGCTGTTTCTTTTTCAACCTAACTGTTTGCAGCTGTGATCCATCCGTTTGCGGAGGAGCTCGTGTACTTCATCCTGTTCGCCATCCCGCTGCTGACCATGGTGGGAACCAATACCGGATCCGTGGCCATGTCCAACGGCTACCTCATCTACATCGACTTCATGAACTACCTCGGCCACTGCAACTTCGAGCTCGTCCCCAAGTGGCTCTTCGACGTCTTTCCCCCGCTCAAGTACCTCATGTACACCCCATCGTAAGTGCCCTGCACTGCACTGACTGTGCCTGCCTGCCTGCATGAGTATATTACTGCTGCTGCTACTTTTACTGCTGTGCCTTCCTGCATGCTCACGTGAGTCATTTAAATGTAGTACTAGTAGTGTAGTAACCACTAACCAGGAAGTCATTTAGGCTTTGTTTGAAAAGACCTTTCCCGGTTAGGATCCCCGTGAATAGGCCGAGATCCCGGTCGGGGATGAGTCTCCCAAACAAAGTCAATGTCTCGCTATATAATCAAATTCAAAGTATGATTTATAGGTCAAGACTGATCGATTCATGTAGAAAATAACTGCAACTTCTTGGTTTTTCCCTGACGAATGAATGGACTCGGTCAGGTTCCACTCTCTGCACCACACGCAGTTCCGCACCAACTACTCGCTGTTCATGCCGTTTTATGACTATCTATACGGCACGCTGGACAAGTCGAGCGACGACCTGTACGAGCGCACCTTGAATGGGAGAGAGGAGGAGCCCGACGTCGTCCACCTCACGCACCTCACCACGCCGGAGTCCATCTTCCACCTCCGCCTCGGCTTCGCCTCTGTCGCGTCGGCCCCGCTCGCCTCGAAGCTCTACCTTAGGGCGGTGTTCGCGCTCACGTACCCGTTGGTCGCGCTCACCTCGCTCTTCGGCAGGGGGTTCAGATCGGAGACCAACCGGCTAGAGAAGCTCAACATCGAAACGTGGGTCATTCCAAGGTACACATCCCAGGTAAACAACAACACAAGTTTTTCAAACGTGCTGTTTAATTCTGATAAAAACTAACTGAAAGAAGGAAAAAAAACTCGCTCCCACGCAAGAATGAATGTATTTTCCGAAAGTGCAAGCAGAACACTGAATACTCTTGTTGGGGTGTATGCATGCAGTACACGTCGAAGGTAGATGGCTACGCAGTCAGCCGCTTGGTTGAGAAGGCAGTGGCAGATGCAGAAGCAAGTGGCGCGAGAGTGCTAACACTCGGTCTCCTGAACCAGGTAGGCAGATCCACCTTCAATGCATCGTCACTGTTTGCCACCAGCTTTAATGTGAGCGTACAAACGGTAGGTATACGAGCACTTGGTCCCGGCTTTGGATAGATCTTTTTTGGTTTTACACGAGAGTCTAGCAAGATTTGATTTACCGAGTTGGCGGTTGGTAGTATGCTGCCTTGCATCGTAAATTATGGTAGCGTTCGACGGTACACTGTTTATTCTTTTTTATTCCATGGATTAAATTAGCTTGAATTTATTAATACTTCTTCTAGTAGTAGTAGTGTAGTAGAAATACACTTAGCAAATCAACGACTAGATCTGATTTCTACTACCCACTATATACTACTAGTATAATACACCGTTAAATTTCTGAACAACTAACCAATAGCGCAGTTTCAGTTAGGCATGATAGAGAAGGCAGTGATTACTTCGTAAACCCGATTCGTTCTGTAGGGCAGCAGTGCCATGGATGGAGTAATTGAAAGTGCTAGTGTTCAGGTAAGCTGATGCTATGTTGCTAACATCAACTTGTATGTGCGTGCAGGGATATGAACTGAACAGAAACGGAGAGCTATACATCATCAGAAAGCCTAACCTAAAGACAAAGATCGTCGATGGGACCAGCTTGGGCGTTGCTGCCGTTCTCCATATGATCCCTCAAGGCACAAAAGATGTGCTCCTCCTAGGAAACGCAAACAAGATTGAATTCGTGCTAACTTTGGCCCTGTGCAAACGGGAAATCCAGGTATTAATCGTTCTTCAGAAGAAAATCCGACAAGAAGAATTTTACTGATGATTCTACGGGTGAAACAGGTCGGGATGGTAGACAAGGATTTGTATGACTTTCTGAAGCCACGGCTGCGGTCAGAAATGAAGAAATACCTGGTTTTGTCTTGCAGTTACAGCAGCAAGGTAAACTTGCCGCTTTGCAGCTTGCATCCCTCGTTTTTACTAGGTTACAGCTCCAGTATCTCCTGTATGCTTATATATGAACTGTTCAACCCAATCGAAATCCAGGTGTGGCTCGTCGGCGACGGGCTGACGGATCAAGAGCAGGAAAAAGCCCAGAAAGGAGTCCATTTCGTGCCGTACTCTCAGTTCCCTCCCAACAAGACCCGCAAAGACTGCACCTACCATAGCACCCCGGCACTCGTAGTCCCAGAGTCATACGAGAACCTTCATGTTTGCGAGGTGATACATGCAGATCAAACCTCCATGCAGTGTATTAACCTGTGCGCATCGATCAAACGGCGCAAGATTGTTCCGTATGAATGGTGTGTAACATGTGTGACCCGCATATGCAGAACTGGCTGCCGAGGAGGGTGATGAGCGCGTGGCGAGCGGCGGGCGTCGTGCACGCGCTGGAGAAGTGGGACGCGCACGAGTGCGGCGGCAGGGTCACCGGCGTGGACAAGGCGTGGCGCGCCGCCCTAGCCCACGGCTTCCGACCATACGACCACCAGGCTGCTGCCAAGTAAGAATGAACCAGGCAGGCAATTCAGACGATCGATGCGCCGTTTGATGGAACGCGTGCTTTGTTCGGTGATATTCTTCTCTCTCTGTACTCTCTGCTGGGCCAAATATCCTGCGATTGAAGTACCCCGCAGTGTAATCCTCTCGCATTACGTAACATACTAATTACTATCCATCTCATCCCATGAGCCTAAATTGAAGGACAAGATTCGGAGACCTCTCTATTTTTCGTATGTTGTACGTTGCTGCTGCTTCACTGGTAGTACGTACATGCACCGTGTAAGTCAGCAGCTAAGTGATGGAGTTCGACTTGCCAGGTATCATTGGGGTTTTTAGTCGCGGAACTAGAAAACTTTCCATCAGGTACAACTTTATAGTTTGAACAATGATTTTGTAATATCATACTGCTAAAAGTACAATATAAATAGTTCTAAGATCTTAAAAGTTTCAAACCATTTAAATAGTAACCAATTCAAGTAACAAATTTAGTCATTGAAAATTGAAAAGATGACGCTGTAACGGTTTTCGAATTTTTGGGGTGCACCCCCCTAGATCCGCCCCTAGGTTTTTTTCGCAAGATTATTGTCGAGCTGACTCAGGCGGACTTCACATACATACATGATGCATGGTACAACTGTACCAAAAACAATTAAACACGGTGTACGCTAGTATAAATATACAAACAATACATTGTTAGAAACCTTCATTTGCATCCCCAGCCCACATTGTAGGCCCAAAAATCCAATTAAGGGCCCATCCCACTCCAACTCCTACGCAGCCAGCTAGCCATCTCTCTAAATTGCGAATGATGTTTGTAGCACAAACAATGTGTAATTTGTTTCATTTGAACGTTGTACTGTATAATGTGAAATTTTCAGTGGTTGACACTGTAAATTGGCAAAGTTACTTGCTAGTTTTCAAATAAATCTGGGTACTACCTTTTTGTCTAAAACTATAATGTGAAATTTTCTTTTGGAACGTGTCGCGTAAGTCTGTACTATACATATCCTGAAGGTGCCATGACATCACACAAGTAATCTCAATTAACGGTCTAGAAAAGCTGGTTCCTGTGTACTCCATCAACCAGAAAATACTCTTACCTCAGCGAAGTAAAAATTGTTTCATGGCATGGCAGCTGTATAAATTGTAGTCATGGAAATGTCTACGTTTCGGAGCTGTTTTATATATTCGTTCGGTGACTTTCACTTGTGCCGCTGTCGTGCCACCGTAGTTTTCAATCAGACTCTGAACTTCACTAAGAATTCTTTTATGGAAGTTGCTTTCATGTATCCCTATTGAAAACTGTACATTAAAATATAAATAAAGGATACGATGTTTCACCTGTTTTAAAATTTATATAACTTTTATTAAGAGAATGATGCATAAGAACAGTGCTCTTTCTTTTCTTTTGCTCCGGGAACAGGCTTCCATCATCTAAATGATTCACGAACAAGCAGGACGGAGGAACCCCGATCGTAACCACCTTCGCAACCAAGAAGTGAAGGCATATGTGTGCCCTTTGCGCACTTTATTTTTAAATATAGCTTTCCTTCAAAATTATTGTAAATTTGGCTATCTCTTTAACTGTGGCAGGTAATACGTGTCCACTACCGAACCTATCGAACTCGGTAGATCATCGGCACCTCGGCTGATCGGGCAATTGCGGCAGGATATATATGGGCCACCATGGCAGGATGGTCGGCATGTGTATTGTTCATCAATTTGCAAATAAATTTCGAGCGATTAAAATGAGTAATTAGTCACTAATTTGATAACACTATTTTAAATGATCACTTAATTAAAATCACTGAGAAATTCTTTTACTTAATTACATCACTAATTATGCTTCGAACGGCATAGGCGCGATAGCAGCGACATATTCATGGCGCTGTGCCCAGTCATAGTGGCCCGTGTATGGCACGGTCATCGGTGCTGACCTGTCGAGCTCCACGGGTGGGGCAGGGAACACGTGCCGCTTGCTACGCCTGTCGCTAGGGGTGGAAATCGAGTCAAATTCTCAGTTTTTTTGAAATTGACATAGTTTGATTTAATATCATTTTATTTATAGTTTGAAAGTATTTTTAGATTTGTACTAACGAGCCGAGCTAAGCCAGAGGAAAATCTAATTTTTTCGAAATTAAATTATTTTAATATTTAACCAATAAACGAGTGTAATTAGAGTAATTTTAAATTGACCTAACAAGTCGGACCAACGAGTTTTTTTTTCCGAGTCTTACCTGTCGCGGTCAAGGAGGGACCCAAAATTTATAAATAATTTTGAATCCGCAGCCAACCACGGGTTCGACGAGCTCGCGCCCGATCTGGTAAACCCTCCCCTCCCCGCTTCTAGAAGATTCCCGGCCCCATCGCGACACGCTTGGAATCTTCAACGGAAGCTGCCTCGTCTCCCCATCCGACGGCCACGAAAACCCGCACGCCTCCCGCTCCATCGCAATCGCACGCACGAGAACCCCTTCTTTTCTCCTACCACAGCACACGGCTCCAGAAGCTTCCTCCGTTAATGTTAATCTAACCTCGTCGTTATTTATCGCCCGCTCCGCCTCCCCATCCATCCCAGATCCACGCGTTTCCGATTCCCAGCTGCTTTACTGGTCTCTCGATCCATTCGACTTGTTGCGAAATCGCGATTTCTGCACGCGAATGGCGGAGGTAATGCTCGTCCCTTCCCTTCCCTTGATTTCTTGTCGTTGTTTGGTACTAGTCGAAATTAATCTCACCTCATAACTTGGGAGAGATTGAGACGTGAGATCTGACGACACTGCTGTTGGTTGGCTGTTAATGGTGGCAGGAGGGGTACAAGGTTTCGTTGAACGTGTACGACCTGAGCAACGGCCTCGCGCGGCAGCTCTCCACCTCCTTTCTCGGCAAGCCCATCGAGGCAATCTGGTCAGTTCTTCTTGGATCTTTTGAATCCAATCGCAACATGTGCACGATTTGAATGCGATTTTGACACAAAAGAGGGGGGGGGGGTTCGGATTCGCTACATATAGGCATACGGGCGTGGTGGTGTACGGGAACGAGTACTACTTTGGCGGCGGGATCCAGTCGTCGCCGGCGGGGACGACGCCGTACGGGCGGCCGGTGCGGGTGGTGGACCTGGGCGTGACGCACCTCCCGCGGGAGGTGTTCGAGGACTACCTCCGCGACATCGCCCCGCGCTACACCGCCGAGACTTACTGCCTGCTCAGCCACAACTGCAACAACTTCAGCAACGAGGTCGCGCAATTCCTCGTCGGAGCCGGCATCCCCGACTACATCCTCAACCTGCCCAACGAGGTCATGTCCAGCCCCATGGGGCCCCTCATCATGCCCATGATCAGGAACCTTGAGGCCACGCTCCGCAGCAACGCCGCGCCGCAGGCCACGCAGTTCGTCCCCACGCCGGCCTCCGTCTCCACGCCGCCGCCCCCCAACAAGCCTCCTCCTAGTACTACCATCACCAGCACGGTCGCGGGCTCTTCTTCCTCTTCTTCTTCCAAGCAAGAAGAGGAGGTTGACAAGGAGAAGGTGGGCGCGGCTGCTGCAGTTGACCTGCTCGGGGGCGCGAGGGCGAAGGTGCAGGAGGAGGTGATGCGGGAGTTCGCGGCGATCATGGCGAGCGGGACGCTGCGGCCGAGCGAGGCGGCGGCGCTGGCGATGCAGCGGGTCATGGAGCGCCACGGCAACGCCACGGCCATGCAGCAGGGGTAGATCGAGACCATATAGTATATCAGACTGACTAGATGCAAGTGCAGACGGCACTATCAATGCCGTGAGCGCATTGCATTTGTTGCAGCTGACGAGAAAAGAACGAATCGAATTGCTTGCTTCTTGAACTGCACCTTGCGACGATGTTAACCTGGATAACATTGAGTATCTGTCTGAATGTATTTCTTGTGCTTTTGTTATTCCCTGCATTCCAATTTCCAGACGGCCCATCACTTGTCCATGACATTCCTTGTGGTGCTTCCTTTTGCCGCTCAGCCATTGAATCTAAACTCAACAATTGCTTAGTCATCCCCCGATTTATGAGATCCATGTTCGCGCCATCTTTGGAAGCGATTGAAGCAAAGGAACATAAGAAATTGTTTAGCCATTCTGATTACTGAGATCGATGTTCATGTCATCTTTTGTTATTCCCGATGTTCATGTCATCTCTTGTTATTCCCAGCCATCTTCCGCAGTAAGCATGTCATCTTCCGTGCTAATTCCGAGATTGCAACAATTAAGCTTACCGCAGTCGAAGATGATTTCTATTACGAAAGAGCTTACCAAACTTTACTACCAGCCTGCCACTGACGGACCTGGGCGTGCGCATGTCCATCTTCTAATTAGGGACTTTTGATTCGCAGATTCTAAAAATACGCGAATAAAAAGAACATAGGATTGCAATATTATGGACTTTTCAGTCCGACAAGATTGAATACCATAGGAATTTATAACAAAGGGTGTTTGATTACACTAAAGAAAGAATATATATAGGAATTCCTGTGGTCCTACATACTCGTGCTAGAATTCGTCGAAGATTTATACTGGTAAGTTTTTCTATCTGAGATTCCTTTGAAACAATCTTAACAAACCAAATACCTCTAATATTTTTTTCCCTTTAGACTAGATTCCGCTATTTTTCCAATGAAACTCCTCTTAATCAAATAAACCTTGACAGTGATGATATACGTATCAGATTGCACTACATGAGATGGATGCATGCTGCGTTGCATGCTTGCAGCTGATGATAAATGCTTGCTTGCTTCTTTGTACTGCATGCATGCACGTTGCTACGATGTAAGCCTGGCTTATTTTGTTTATCCGATTCTTTTTTTCTTAGAACAGTGTTTTTTGGATCATTTGGTTTGGTGATAGTTTTAAGGGTCCCTGTGGGGTGAACAGTGTCCTTTCAGGCGCTTGTTCCAGATATGTCGAATTTAGGCTACTGCTGCTCCTACAAGGCTACAATCCTGCTCCCTGCACCTGTTACAACAACGGAAGGAACCGTTCTAAGAGGGTTTTTTTTAATAAATTAACTGAGGCTCCACGATCTCCGGAGTGCGGAGACACACTATCATACTTAACGCACACGCATGTGTTCCTGATTTTATAAATTTGGTGAGTGGTGAGGCACTAGAAGTCCGACCCGAGGGATCGAACTCTGGTGGTTATAGAGTTCGACTACTCCAGTTGCCAACTGTTCTGGGCTTGGTCCTCAACGATTCTAAGAAGTTGGTATCTTCTCTTCCCTAGCTTGTTCACTCTACTTTATTATTAAAAAAAAACTCCATTAGTATTATATATGTCTTTTGCCCAAGCTCATAAATTTTGCAAGAGAGGGTTTAAAGAACCAAGAAAAATTCCAGACGGAACGATGATATGTTGTTTAAAACCGCTACTACATGTATATGGTATCCAATTCACCTACTCCCTATCTAACAAGAAAGATACTCTAGTTTAGAACAGTAATATTGCTGATTAAACCCTCCAATCATGGAGACATCATATAGCCTAAGAGCATGTATAATAGTAGAGACAATTGCTATTTATATTCTTCTCCATATATCATCTAAAGGCAAAATTAGATAAAATTTCTACAATAAATGACATCGTAATTTTGTCTTTACAAAATCTTGCAATCTTTTAATTATAGTATGAAATAAGTATTTATTATAAATAATAGCTCATACAATGGTGTTTTATGTTGTCTATGTGATCGTCTCTTCACAAAGAGACAGCTATACTCTCACTCCTATTTCTTCTTCATATAAAAAAAATCTTATGTAATAAAATATATCACATTATTGTATATAGCCAATAAATATAGACAGCGATAGAAAAATAGCCTGTTTTACTTTGGCAAGATGTTACCGTCACGGGCCAATATAAAAACTACCAACCTTCCCATTCAACGATGACACCACAGTCAAAAAAAAAATGAATCGCTTGACTCGTTTTAACCAATCACCAGACAGACGAATCAGGGGAAGCAGGAAGGGAGACCAAAAGTACCCCAAAAAGTATCTTAGGGTATATACAATGTTATAGCCTTATAGGTTAACTGTCAAAAAATTTATGTCACATAGATTTTAGTGATATGAATCCATGTTACATATAATTCTAGTGATATGAAAATAAGGAGAAGAAGAGAGTAAAATATTGTCTAATATTTAACAAACGATCTTATAGATGATTTTTTACTGTATAGTTTTATATAGATAAACATATAAACTATTGTTAATTGTTTGAGGCAGTTACAAGCAACTATATAAACAATTGTATGAGTTATTTTTAGTCATATCTATAGATGATATGATAATATTTATGGATCCGTACATACATCTGTATGTACCTTCTATGCATTTTCCCACTATATAAGTTTCATAAATTTTGAAACAGATAAAATGACAAATAATCGTTATCTACCTTTCATTTATAATTTAATATCTCCCTAACTTTTAGAAAGAGATACACATCTGTCTTATCCATTCACTCACACATTCATTAATCACAACATGTTTTTTATTCGTGAAAAAGGGAAAATAAAGCGACTACCTCAAGAGGGACGACGGGTGGGCCCCGTCCGCACCCAACTCCACTCAACCACCCCACAACTCGTGCGCTTCACGCGCGTTGGGGGACGTACGACCGCGATGGTGAACGGTGACATCGCCACCGTCCGCGTCGGATTGACAACGGCCCAAATCTCGCGCGAGCTATTCTGGGTTGTACAATGTAAACGCCCAACGCTACGTTTGAGAGGTCTTACCGTTCGGCTAGGCCACCGCGCCCTGTCCCTTTTCCTGTGCTCGATGCTGTGTGTGGTCTCTCGTGTGGCCTCCTTGCTCCTCGGAGCATTGACAAAATCTGATTTTAGATTATGGCTATAGAGAAGCTGATTTTGGATTTTGGGATGGTATTTGGTGGGTAATTACTTAAAACTTTTAGTGGTATTATCGTATTTGTATTCCTCATCATCCATATAAGCATATTGTGGATTCTATTGTATATGAATGGACTGGATTATAAGAATCGATTCCTAGAACCGGATTATTTATTTTTTATTCAGTTTTTTAGGCTACAATCCTCAATAAACACAAAGAGTCCCTCTCTTGGCTTGGCACTGTGTTGGTAGAAAAGGGGTAATGCCGTGGTGACAGGTGAGAATGTGAGATTAATTACAAGGATCATTTCGAGTTGAAGCATTAGCATTTGTATGTGCGACGTTATCGTTTCTACTGTTGCTAGTCTTTTTATCTGTTTGTATGGAGTCTACGATGTTACACTAGGGAGCTTAGCTTAGAAATCGCAGTGGCCTTTGATCCAAACCTTTATTTTACTAATGTTAATTGATTACCGGTGTTTTTGTAGTTTTTGTATAGCTATAGCATAATTATTTTACTGAACTTTATAAAGACTATATGAACTATCTAAATTACAAAAAAAAACATAAATACATCCTAGACAAAATATACTTGTGCTTATTTTAGTTAAGTTTTACATGCATACGTGTATTCGTGTACATAACATAGATCACGTGACATCTCAATGCGAGTGTTAATCTTGGTATTTGTGTATCTTCTTCTTTAATGTTATTGACGAAATCATAGAAACATACGTGATATCAAGTTACTTGAAAAAAAGATAGTTATATGAACGGATTTGACCTGAAATTTTCGTAAGTTTTCAGTCAATTGAATTTGTGTAGGAGATTGATGTGTATATGATTAGACGTTGATTCGATGAATAAAAATTAGACGAAACTACAAGGGCCTTTACGCAAAGTTCCACACGCACGGGCCATCGCTGGCTCGGCTGGATGCGGGCGCGATTACGTAAAGTGCGGGGGGATTTTCGAAAAACTACGGGCGTGGAGACCCTTAGAGGCCACGAAATCTTTCCGACATGTGATATAAGATATTATATCTTAGAAAATAAAGATAGCTCTGGATTCAACGTTAACGGTGAACCATACAAAATCACTTCTCCCCAGGCAAATAGTTACACAGTTCATTGTTCTCAAAGGAATTCGTCAAACCTGGTACCTCTTAAAGTTTAGTTACTAGCAAAAAAAATAAACCTATAAAACCACATAAATTTAGAAAAAAAAATTTTATACACCACCGAGAGTTAACCTGATCCCTTGTAAAGTTTGGTTTCTTGTATGCCACCGAGTTCCTTCTTCGAGTCCTTGCGTGCCACTTTCGTGAATACCATTAGCCTAAGTCACCGTTAACACCCAATGGGTTGTCAATTTTTTACAATATGCCCAAATTGCCCCTGGTCCCACATGTCAGTAGTAGTCCATCTCCTTTGTTCCTACCCTTCTCTCTCTACATCCACCAGCAATCGAACCTAGGGAGATACTAAGATGCGACGAGAGGCAAGGCTAGCTTTATAGGCAGAGGCAGGACCAACATAGGATAGAAGTAGTCCCAGCGACGGTAGATGAAAGAGGGAGAGAGGGAACCCGGTGGGTGGCAACGTAGGATGGCTCACTGGGTTGGGGCAATGGCGCAACACAGCAGCGGTGTAGGGTGACAACAAGTTGCAGTGGCGAAGCGGTGAAGACAATGCGTGCATGATGCATTCCTTGGCGAGACAGGCAGTAGGTGGCAGCGATGCACACACGGGTGATTGGAGACAATGGGGACGACACGAGGGTGTGATGGTGTGCATGAGCACGGTCCTACACACAAGAATGCTAACAGTGGCGTTGATTCGGCTTTGGGGCGACTCGAGGTGAGCCAATGATGACGACAACCATGTTGCAATGACATAACTCGGTGGCGATGAGTTATAGTGATGGGGTTGTGGTTGTGGTTGGTGAGGCTCAGGGCGATAGGGACGAAGCCCATGATTTGGATGACGTGGACATGCGAGGTTGGGGGCGGTGGTTTGCTTGAGGCATTGTGCATGGTGCACAGGAAGGCATGGCTGGTGGCGTGGTTGGCTTCTTGCGTAACTCCAGCCAAAATGCCGAGGAACAAGAGCACGATTGGGGTTGCAGATGGTTGAGGAAGGCAGTGGTGGCATCAATTTCTGGTGGAAAGCAAAGCAGATAAAAGAGGATTTTAGAATTTGGGGCGGATGGTGATGGAGGATACATGATGACGACTTTAGGACTTACGGGAAGAGAGGAAAAAAACAGGAAGGGTGAAAGAGTCTTTCACGATCTACTTAACGACGTCCTCATGTTTAACTCACAGAAGTTGTATGTAAGGACTCAAAGAAGAAACTCATTAACATACATGAAACCGAACTAATAGCAAATGAGCGATCGAGTTAACTCTTCAGGGATACAGGGAATCTATACCCCTTTATAATGCACCTAAGCATTCTTTTCTACGTCCACTCCAAATAATGCACCCCATTAGAGATGGTCTAATATTTGTGCACCCAGTAAAACGTCTCAAGAAACTTGCCTCCATCAAAATTAACCTCTCAAATCTTTCCTCAGCTTTACTCACCCACATCCGATGGCCATTGTTTAGTGTGTCTAATCATCCCTATGGCCCACAACAGATTTTCCCCACCTCCAGCATCATCTCAAGGAAAAGGAAACAAATATTCTGGAATTAAGGAAAAGGAAACAAACGTCCTAAAAAAGGAAAGGATCATACATTACGTGCTGGAAAAAGGAAATCGGGAGACGGGGCACTATACTAGCACTAGTAGTGTTCTGTAGGAAAAAAAAGGCTTACTTCTACACTTACGATACTAGCAATAATTGAAAAGATTGAAATAGCGGTTTATTTGAGTACCGTTTTGTAAAACTCCTGCGCCTGTCTGTCATCCGAACCTTCCTGAACCGGCCCCCGGCTCACCATTTCGAGCCAGACTGAAACACCCATACCTCATCTCCCCCTGCCCTCTCCTCTCCCCCAGAGCGACGAGCTCACACAAGCGCACGCACGTACACCACCCCACCAATTCGCTAACCTCCCCTCTCCAAGCACGCCGCGACCGCCGTCGCCGATTGGGCATTGGATCCCTCTCCACCCGCCGCCCTTCCGGCGGCTCCTCGCGGGATTTTTGCTGACTTTTTTGAGGCTTTTTTTGACCCCTGAGCCGCGAGATCGCGCCCAGTCGGTAATGTGGGCTCTGATCCCTTCGTTTTCCACGAATTTGAGACCGATTCGCCTGGCTCCACCGTTAATTTCTGCTGTTTTTGGTCGGTTTGTTGTGACTGCAGAATGGCGCAGAGCAATTGGGAAGCGGATAAGATGTGAGTTGTTTCCATGTGTTTTTGGGCCGGTTTCTGTGACTTGTCTGCTGTTCTATTGGGATTAATTTCCGGTGCCGGTGGTGCAGGCTTGATGTATATATCTACGACTATTTGCTCAAGAGGAACTTGCAGACAACGGCCAAGGCGTTCATGGCGGAGGGGAAGGTTGCTGCCGATCCAGTCGGTAATCATCCCCGCTGCTTCTCTAGATGATTCCTTTTGCTATTTTTACTGGGTTAAGTTTGATTTGCGAAGAGAGTTTGTGGGTATAGGTGAGTTTATGGTTCTAGATGGGATGGAAATTCGGAATGTGAAGTGGAGTGTCAGAGTCTTAAGCTTAAGTTGGACTGAGAATTTGGGGTTGGTGATTCGAAATCTGAATTGATCTAGAGGGTAGTTTTGACTTTTGAGCCAAATCAGGGCAGAGAATCCAAACTTTGAATGGGCTTTGGGGTGTTTTGAGCAAAATTTGGGCACAGAAGCTCGAGACTTGAAGATGATTAGGAGAGCTTCGAGCTAAATTAAGGTGGGGATTTTGAAAATTGAAGAGGAGTTGAAGAGGTTTGAGGTTAAGCTGGCTGAATAACTCTCTCAGGATTCATTCCCAGAGACAAATAGTAGTCTTCATTAGCTATCATTATTGAGAGGACAACAAGATTGGCGGTGTATTCGTGCTTTGGACGTTTTTGCATGCTCATAGACACATCTTATTCTAGTTAAGGTAACAATTAATTTTGCTGCGTTCCATCACCTAACTAACTTTTGCGGTGATTTGGTTTGTTGGGAGTATGTTAGTTAAAGCTTAATAAATTCAAAATTCTAAAATACCATGGTGCATTGATCGCTAGCATCTGTAGTTGCAGAGTACATGATGATATTATATGGAATGTTGGAAGGATTACAGATGCATGCAAATCAGAAGCTACATGTATTTTTTACCTGTGGTATTGTTCATACAGCAGCAAACACGATGCATCTTGACTTATAGAGCCACTATTGAGTCTTTAATGGTGATTTAGCTAAATATCGCTATTATTTGCTCATCAATTTCAACACTGTATGAAGTGAATTATGTCAAATGTGTACTGTTAATAAGGCTGAATATTCAAATAGGGTTACTAGTTTATCATTAGTTATTGAGTGGATTTGATTACGCAGATGGGTTGGAGATTTTCTTTTTTACAAAGGCCACAGCGAGTTTTCATGTATGCTTCTTTTGAACACAACTAAACAAGGAAACATGATAAAAAATAGAAATTAATAAAAGAAACCTCCATCTTCTAAATTCTGAGTTTTGGTTTTTTCAGGTAATTGGGGGATAGACTAGTAGGGTTACTGCCAAACTCAACTAGTTGATAATATATCAGAATTGGACATGCATAACTTTTAGATACTACATAATTCTGTGCCATGGTATGAGCAGTAATAAGTATCATTTTTGTTCCTTAGGAACCCTTCTACCATAACATGGCAAGCCATAACATGGCTAGCGGCACATGTGCATAGTGGGAAGAGAACTAGAGTTGCAAACAATACCAATGCAATTTCATGCATTGCTCACATCACATGCATAGTAGAATTAGTAACACGGGTACACAGGACAGGGATACAATATCCTTAGGAAATGGAGTGGGAAACAAAATCATTACCTTTTTAGTTCCAAACAAACTTCTTGCTTACTAAAATTATGCATGCTAGAAAGGGCTAACAAGTAGTATCTTCTGCCTTGCTGGGTACTATTTAAGTGAATAGGTTGGCATATCAGAACCTCCTGCCATGTTTGGCTCCAATTGCTTGTCCCACCCTAGACAAGTCTTCTACTCTGTGGTATAAAGCTCCCAAATACCCCATTTGAGAGATTTTTAATGCAAAAATAGCCAGTACTAATAATCTAGTGCAGATGTGCGCATACTCTAAGACCTTGTGCATGAGGTTTCTTTGGATGTCTCTCATCCATAATCCATTAGTTGTATGCATAGGAGACTCATCCAAGTATCGTTATGGTAAATTTTGACTTGTCATGCAGCAATTGATGCTCCTGGTGGGTTTCTCTTTGAGTGGTGGTCTGTCTTTTGGGATATATTTATTGCAAGGACAAATGAGAAGCATTCTGAGGTTGCAGCAGCTTACCTAGAGGTAGCTTGGAATCAACAAATCGCTTAATCATTATGTCATTCAACATGCATCTATTGATAATTTAATCTCACCTCATGTAAAAACTTTGGAAAAAGGCGCAGCAAATAAAAGCAAGAGAGCACCAGCAACAGATGCAGATGCAACAGTTGCAACTCATCCAGCAAAGACATGCTCAACTGCAGCGAACTAATGCAAGCCACCCTTCACTTAACGGTCCAATAAATTCCCTAAACGCCGATGGCATTCTAGGGCCATCAACAGCTAGTGTTTTGGCTGCCAAGATGTATGAAGAGCGCTTGAAGCACCCTCATTCAATGGACTCCGAGGGTTCACAGCTTCTTGATGCTAGTAGGATGGCTCTCCTCAAGTCGGCAGCAACAAACCATACAGGGTGATCCCTCCACTCGCTTCTTTGATATACTTCTGGAAAAGAAAGGACATATTAAATATTGAAATGTTACTGCTATTCTCACTAAACATACAATTTATATGGAAATAGGCAATTAATTCCTGGGATTGCTGGAAATGTATCTACAACTTTGCAACAAATTCAGGCTCGGAATCAGCAAACAGTTGTGAGTTATTGCACCCATCATGTGTTATTTCAGTTAACAATTTCTTCCATTAGTCCATTAAATGTATGCACTGATTTCTAACAGGATACACTGATTTCTAACAGGATATTAAGAGTGAAAGTAACATGGGTGTAGCCCAAAGATCTTTGCCCATGGATCCATCGTCCTTATATGGACAGGGAATAATTCAGCCAAAACCTGGTTTAGGTGGTGCAGGTATTATTATTATTATTATTAAAGTTAGCACTCGGCGTAAATGCATTGCTGTGTGCAACTTCCTGTCCTTTCTGTCATTCTATCATAGGGATTTAGCAACCAAAGTTCTGGAAGAAAATTTGATTGTGCAATTTTTTTGCGTTTCAAAGCTAGTTGCACCACATACATTGTTACCATTGTTCTTATTAATCTGTCAGTCTTGTAATGGCAATTGTCAAGCTTCTATCCTGATATAGAGCTTTTAGATCGAGAGATGGATTTAATAATAGATTGGTTGGACTTTTGAGAATTCTCTTAGCCTTCTTTGATCTTTGTATAGCTTATGGCTAACGTTGTGCAATAGCGATATAATGTTCGAAGCGAACGTATATGGAAGCTATACTAAATTAACTTTTGTGGTTTTTTTGGTTTGTTTTGATGGGGACTATCTATTGGATATAATGCGAAATATTCATTAGAAAATGTTATTTTCAAGATGAAAATTACCCTTGTTTTTTCTTTCATTCTGCTTTTGGTGAGATTTCTATTGTCAACAGGACTGAACCAAGGAGTGAGTGGTTTACCTTTGAAGGGCTGGCCGTTAACTGTAAGCTCTAATATTTATTGCCCCATGTGTACACGTTTATATGTGGAATCTAATAATCAATCAATATTGGTCCTACTGTCTTACAGGGAATCGATCAACTGCGGCCAAATTTAGGCGCTCAAATGCAGAAGTCATTTCTTTCAACACAGTCACAATTTCAACTTATGTCACCACAACAGCAGCAGCAACTCTTAGCACAGGCTCAAGCACAAGGGAACCTTAGCAACTCAACTAATTATGGGGATATGGATCCCCGCAGATTTACATCACTAACCAGGGGTGGCTTGAATGGTAAAGACGGACAACCTGCTGGGACTGATGGTTGCATTACTTCCCCAATGCAATCCAGTTCACCAAAAGTCAGACCAGACCAAGAATATCTCATGAAGGTTTGTTTCTTTTGGAAGTGTGCATCATCGTGTTTCATTGCTTAGAGTTTTGGCCTTAAGAGCTTATTTTATTTGGTTCTAGTTTGTTGGAATCTAACTATATCTGAAAGTTACCCAGATGCAGCAGACATCTTCTCAGCAACCACAGGAACAACTTCAGCAGCAGCAGAACCAGCAGCAGCAAAACCAGCAGCAGCAAATGCAACAGGTACTGACAGTATTCCAATCCCTGGGATTCATCTTCTGTTCTTGAAAGTTAATTCATGTGCAGATTTATCCTTACAAATTTGGAACTGCACATTTGCCCAGCAAAACTATGCTTTATGCCTTACCTATCACTTCTGTCAACAAATTAGAAACTTATAATGAATTTATTGGATGTTGTTATGAATAGCACTTGTTGGGGAATACCTGAAAAGCTACTGATTGTGCGACATACAGATCAAAGGATCGCAGTCATGCCTGGAAAAGACAATATTGCCTCTCACTTTACTCATAGGCTAGCTATTCTCATAAGGGGTATTTTGTTCATTTGTACAGGCCAAGAGCTTATAAATACCCCATCTCCCTCATTTGTAACTACAGCTCTCTTGAGCAATCTAAAGGAAAGCTTAAACTGGCGAGCCCTTGGGGCCCTGCTCTCCGAAGACTACCCCCCGCAGGCTCGCCGATCGGAGTAGGACGGTCCTCTTGGACCCCAAACCAGTATAAACCCTCGTGTCATTTCCACTCTCGTGGACGAGGGCCTGTTAAATGGCCGACATCCACCCCCTCACCCGTGTTCGGTTCTTACACCTTCGACAACACTTGTATTCATCATGAGGGTACAAAGGCAAAGCCTATATAAGGCAATATCTATATAAGGTAATACACGATACTAGCAATCTACAGAAGGCAATGTAGGATACTAGCAATCTCTATACAAGCCAATGTAGGACACTGTCTAACCCCCCCCCTCTTCAAACTCATGGTGGAGCAACAACACTAACTTTAGAGAGATAAAAGCTGTGCTGAGCTCGAGTCTGCGCCTTTGTGAAGAAATCTGCCAACTGAAGCTCTGAAGGTACATACTGAAGAGCTACAACCTGATCCTACACCTGTGACAGCATGAAGGAAGTATCAATACCGATATGCTTGGTGAGCTTATGCTTCACCGTGTCTCGAGCAATGCTAATAGCACTTGTACTGTCAGATAAAAGAAGAATCGGTGTGAAAGCAGAAGCACCAAAATCCTCAAGTAACCATCATAGCCAAGTAACCTCTGCTGTCAAAAGCGTCATAGCTTGCAACTTAGCCTCAGCACTCGAACGAGAAACTGTTTCTGCTTTTTAGTCTTCCAAGCAATGAGAGAACCGCCAAGAAAAACACAGTAGCAGAAGGAGACTGGTGATCAGAGTGATCACTAGCCCAGTTAGCATCAGAATATGCCTGGAGCTGGAGCGTGGAAAGAAAAGACGGCGAGAGATAGTTCCACGAAGGTATCGTAGAGCACGAAGATGACTAGTGGAGCTGAGTGGGAGCAGAAATGAACTGACTCAAGATATGCATTGGATGCAAAATAACAGGATGAGTGACACCAAGGTAAACAAGACTCCCAACAAGATGAAGATTGTGAGTAGGATCCTCAAGAGATTCACCAGTAGGTTGAAGGTGAACATTAAGCTCCATGGGGATCTTAGCAGTGCGTTGATCAAGACAAGCACGATCAATAAGATACTGAATACACTTCTCTTGGGACAAGAAGAAGCCCTTAGGTGTAGAAAAAATCTCAATCCCAAGGAAGTGGCGAAGAGGACCCGTATCAGACTTGAGAAACTGCTCATTGAGACGTGTCTTTACAAAGGCAATATACTGAGAATCATCTTCAGTGATGATCATATCATCAACATATCGAAGAAGAGTCCGACCACAAGGCGAAGTGTGAACAAAAAACGCAAGATCATAAGCACTAGCATGGTAGCCAGCCGCAGTGACCACAGAAGAAAAATGCTCAAACCAGGCACGAGGGGCTTGCTTAAGCACATAAAGTGAGCGGCGAAGCCGACAAACTATGCCCTCAGGAACAAAATATCCCGGTGGTGACTGCAGAGTGCGAACAGTGGTCATGCGTGCCACAGGAGCAAAAGTCTCTATCATAATTACAATCACGCTCTTGTTGAAAACCACGTGCCACGAGATGAGCCTTGTAGCACTCAAGAGAACCATTAGAGCGAGTCTTAACCCTATAGACCCACTTGCATATAATGTGACGAACAAGTGGAGGAAGAGGCACAAGATCCCATGTGCCAGTGCGCTCAAGGGCAGCAAGCTCCTCTGCCATCGTATGCTGCCATTCGTGATGAATAACAACATCACGATATGAAGTCGGTTCGGCAAGAGCTGCACCAACAAATCCAAGGCGCTCAGGACGCCAAATAGATTGACGATCTTGAAGAGCATAGCGAGGAGGCACTGAAGAAGGTGGCTCAGCAGGAGAAGATGGCACATCAGAGGAATCTTCAGCTCGTGGATGACGAGTGTAGTATAGAGGATAAGAAGGAACAATATCAGGAGAAACCTCTGGAGGAGGCACCAGCGGTGAAGAAGACAACAGAGGAGGGGCCGATGATGAAGGAGACGCCAACCGTGGAAAGGGAAATGTGGCAACTGGAGTATCAGTAAAAACCAGGAAAGAAAGCGTCTCGACGAAAGATGTAGGGGTGGAAGAAGGATGAGAGTAGAAGGGACGAGACTCATCAAAAGTAACATCCCGAGAGATCCACATCTGTCGGCCAACAGGATCTTAACAATGATATCCCTTATGCTCAGCACTATATCCCAGGAAAACACACTCAACAGGCTGAGCTGTCAGCTTGTTGTGTTCACGAGGTCCAAGAAGAACATAGCACACACACCCAAAGATGCGAAGACTAGAATAATTGGGTGTCATACATATACATATACATATACATATACATATACATATACATATACATATACATATACATATACATATACATATACATATACATATACATATACATATACATATACATATACATATACATATACATATACATATACATATAGTGTGATGATGATGTGTGATAGCCTTAACATTCTTTTTTGCTGCTTAGTTTTCTTTGATAAAAATTCTATTGAAAATGATGCCAGGAGGAGGTAAGATCACAAAGAAATGTTTTATGGGGAATGGGATATAAATTTTGGTGACTAAATTATTCCAATCACACAAATCCAAGTATCCAACTCCATGTCATTACAGGTTTTAAACGACATATATGATAGTTTTTCTTTCCATTTTTTGTCAAACTATTTCATTTTTTTGTGACTAAATTATTCAAATTACATAAATCCAAGTATCCAACTCCATGACATTACAGGTTTTAAATGGCATATTTGCTAGAGATAATTTTTTGAGGGTTTGTCGCAATGTTCTAAATAACGATAAACGGTAACGAACGGTCACCCCACCTTTTAGCATTTATACGGTAAGCAACCTTGTAAACGATTTTAATTTTTAAAATTTAGAGAAATATATACATATGTTTCCAGTAAGAAAAGAGATTTGACAATGTTCTACACTTCTATTTGCTAAATACTTCATATGAGATGCTTGTGTTGTGCCACTAGTCATCTTATTACCCATGATGTGAATGCAATCGGGCTTAGTACCAATGATAAAATGGGCCTTGTAATTGTTAACGGCCATTAATCCGTATAAACGGCCCGATTTAATGGACCAATCTTGAAATCTAAATAAAAGTAACAAGCATGCCACCTTTAACATTTTAACGGCCGTTTACAAGGCCTTAACAACCTTTATTTAAAACACTGGTTTGTCAAAAATTGTTGACCTTCGTTCTTGTGAAATTATTCCACTTTTTGAACTAACTATACTAACTAATGGGCTATTTATCCTTTATTTAAAATGCGTAACTTGCAATTTGCTGCTTTCTAATCTACTCGCGGTTATCTTATATTTGCTTGATGTTCTGTAATTATTTTTATCTCCAGAACAATAGAAAAAGAAAGCAACCTACATCTTCAGGAGCAGCAAATAGCACTGGAACAGGAAATACAGTGGGTCCTTCAGCCAATTCTCCACCGTCTACTCCATCCACACATACACCTGGAGATGGACTTGGCATGGCTGGCAATACGCGCCATGTTCCGAAAAATTTAATGATGTATGGTGCGGACGGAACTGGACTCGCATCCTCTTCAAATCAAATGGTTACAGCTTTTCCTTTTCCATTTAATTTACGTGCTGGATGTATATAATGCTCATTCTATGTCATTTGGGTATGTAAGGCTACTGTTGTATTTTACAGGATGATCTTGAACATTTTGGTGATGTTGGTTCTTTGGATGATAATGTTGAATCATTCTTATCCAATGATGATGGAGATGGAAGGGATATTTTTGTTGCACTTAAAAGAAGTCCTGCTGAGCCTAACCCAGCAGCTTCAAAAGGTAATCTTTCTGATGTTTTTTTAATGTTTTGCAAATATTGGATAACATGCCCTTTTCTCTTTAGGTTTTACTTTCAGTGAGGTTAACTGTTGGCGAACAAGCAACAGCAAAGTCGTTTGCTGCCACTTTTCTTCAGATGGAAAAATATTGGCTAGTGCTGGACATGAGAAGAAGGTATTAGTAAATGTCATGCTATTATGAACTTATTCCTCTTAGGAGTGGCACCTTTTTGCACCTCTGGTGTTTCTGAGTATGGTGCCTTGATTCTTGTTCTCTCTTAGGCTGTACTTTGGAACATGGATACTTTCCAGACACAGTATTTACCAGAAGAGCACGCTCTCATTATCACTGATGTCCGTTTCAGACCCAACTCTACACAGTTGGCAACATCATCTTTTGACAGAACAATTAAGCTATGGAATGCTGCAGATGTAAGTTATGTTTATGTGTGTGCAAATGCTAGTGACAGAAGCAATTGTGTAGGGAGTCTATTATGTTGTGCCTCACTGCCTCCTATAGCATCATTACCCATTATGCCCATTCCTTCTGCGTCCTAGTACTGATATGCACTTACCATTAGATTACTGGTCATGGAAATTGATGTTATTAAAATTATTCCAATTCCACATTGTATATGACTCAAATTACAATACAAGATATGGCCATCGTGCAAATAAATTAGAGGATACATAATATACATTTATGCTATTAGGAATATCAGATTTCAGTATGTCCAATCTGTGGTAATTGTTTGCCATTTGTGCCATCAGCCTTGACCCCTGAGTTTGAAGTTGGTGGTATGTGTACTTGCATTTGGTAGAGTACTGCTTATGAACCTTGAACTTTTCTTGTTTGGCAGCCATACTTTCTGCATACATTTGCTGGGCATGGTTTCCAGGTCACATCGCTAGATTTCCATCCAAAGAAGACAGACGTTTTGTGCTCTTGTGATGGAAATGGTGAAATCCGATTCTGGAATTTGACTCAGCCTACCTGTATGCGTGCCATGAAGGTTGATACCCTTTTTTCTACCCCCTTAAAAATTTCTTAATAATTCAAGTAATATATAGAACTCATACGATTTGAGCAATTTGTAGTTTTATTACTCTTGACTCTTTTTTTGGACAGGGTGGTACTGCTCAAGTTCGTTTTCAGCCTAACATGGGACAGTTTCTCGCAGCTGCTGCTGAAAATGTGGTTTCCATATTTGAAGTTGACACGTATAGCAAAAAATACACCCTACAGGTTCTATTCTTGAACACCGACACACCTACGGTTCATTTTTCTTTTTTTGAGCAGTTTCCTTTGCAACGTTTTCCTTCATTAGTGTCTACACATGCAAATTTCGAATCCCTTGTCATATGAAGCTCTTTTTTATGGGGTTGTGCCAAGTAATCATGAACCTTAAGCGCTTGTTTTGTAATCACAGGGCCATAGCACAGACGTGCAGTCAGTGTGCTGGGACAACACAGGGGAGTACCTTGCGTCCGTCAGTCAGGATCTAGTTAAGGTCTGGTCAATATCATCAGGAGAGTGCATTCATGAGATCAGCTCAAATGGAAACAAGTTCCATTCTTGTGTGTTCCACCCAAGCTATACCAATCTCTTGGTGATTGGAGGCTACCAGGTAGTAATGGTTCTTCCATTGAGTTTTAATCACTTCTATTTGAATTCAATTCAATCTAATTGTTTTGAAGAAGTGGGTCTCCTTTAGTATCTTTAGTACTTTGTTTCATCTCTGTTGACAAGGAGTCTCTACAAGCTATAACACACAGTACTGCACTGCACTGCTGCTGGTGTTGGACAGCTAGTGGATTCCTATTTAACGAGAAGATGCTAACAGAAGCTTGCTAATATGTCTTGTAATATCTGAGTCTTGTTAGCTACGTCATTATCCCTTCATAAGGCATAGTTATGTTGGAAACACCCATGACAGCAACTCCGATGCCTCTCTTCTTTGTTGCTTATCTGCTATAAATTTCTCATCAGCATTCAAATGATGCAGTCTCTGGAGCTATGGAACATGGTGAAGAACCAAAGCATGACAGTGCAGGCTCATGAAGGTCTAATTGCGGCGATGGCGCAATCACCAGTAACTGGTATGGTGGCTTCTGCGAGCCACGACAGTTCTGTTAAGTTGTGGAAGTAAGAATAATAAGTAATGCGCCTAGCTAGTTTTTCCAGATAATTGATATTTCTTGAGCCGAGGCATAGAATGGGGTGAGCTTGGCGATGCGTTCTATTCAAAGGCAAATAAGGAAGAGTAGTAGTTGGTTGCTTGTCGCGGTTGAGCTGTGGAGTGCTGGTTGCAGTGAATTTGTGGAAGGACTTTGTAATTTATCTTGATAGGTGTTGGTGTAGCCCGGAAAGAACAAAGAAGAAGAAAAAAAAGGGACGAAGGCCTAAAGTTGGCCCCGTTTCATTTTATTGCTTATCAGATGTAACATGTAACATTCGGTATTTTAATTGGAACTCGCTGTAGTTTGTTCCTGGCTGTTGGAAAATTGCGAGTCAAGTAGACACTGCATAAGCGATTCACTCATGTTACAACCGTTGCAACAGTGTTCGAAAAATCGACGACCAGAGCCGATTAATCGGCCTCTAGGCGGTAGTCAGCAGGCAGGAATCAGCCGTGATTTTGAGTAGAACTGGTGATCTAGGCGAGGAGGCCGCCTGGCCGGTCCTAGACAGCCTAGGCGGAGCTAGTCGAGGCTGAATAAGGCGGCGCGGAGGTGGCTTGGGAGAGCAAGGTGAAATAGGCGGGCTGGACGTCATGCTTGTGGAAGAAAGGAGGGGAAGGTGGACTGAGTTCCTCGTCGTGGTGCTGGTGTTGATGAAGGTGACGGCAGCAGCAGAGGCAAGGGTCACGGTGGCTCGTTCAGGTGTAGGTCAAGGCAAAGGCAAGGGTGGCAGATGGGCGCCATAAAACACACTTTTGTTAGGAATCAACCTCCATTCCGCATGTGCTACCGCTGCTGCCCACTGCCATCCCCTCAACTTCGTCGAACATGCTCAATTTACAAGGGCCCCTCTCGAGGGTTAACAAAATCGGGTTGGAAAAAAATCATCAGAAAATCGAAATTTGAAAATCGGAAATATCGAGCCGAAAATCGATCGAAAATTGTAGGGTTTCAAAATCATTTTTTTTTCAAAAATCGATCGTTTTCTTGGAAAATCGGCGGACTAGTTGAACTTTTGTTGCTGTCGATTTTTTGAGCGATTTTCGTCGAAAATCAACCGATTTTCTACCGGTTTACGTCGAACAAAATTTTCCGAATTTAGGAAATGTCAGATCTTGTAGATAGCTGTCCATCAGAGTGCAGGATGTCTCGGAAATGTCAATTTGATCGCTTGTGATTAACACACAATGAATGTCAAGTTGGACGGAACAATCCATAACCCATTTTAATGAACAAATGCATGAAGATTTGTTTCCATGAGGTCCCTTTTATTTTGGATGTTAATGGAGATCACGTGCTGTCATTCGTTCTGATTCTGTCGAATCCCGCTGATCCATTTTAGAGTGAATAGATTGAAGAATTACTCCTATAGAATGCCAAGAAAGGCAAATTAATTAGAACGTTGATTTCGAATTTGCTAGGAAGGTAGGAATGGAGGGGGAAATCAATAGACAAATCTTTGCATATACGGAGCAAATGACAGTGAGAGATCCACCCTGTTTCAATCCCACGTGCCTATATAATGCAGCGTTCACCAATAGGCACAGCAAATTGATCAAAGGAAAACATCTGTTCTGCAAATGGCCAATTCCAACTTCCAAGGCATCAAGGGTGCCATTTTTCTTTGCTCTTTTTGTTGTTGTAGCCGCTCTCGTCTCCTGCTGCTATGCATCTAGAGACGCTCCAGGTAAAATTTACTTGACCTTGTACTGATGAATCGGAAATTGTATCCATAAGATACCCCCTCCCCTCTACTCGCAAATATGTATTGACAAAGTCTTCAAAATATAAATTTGATGAGCAATACTTCAATGCTTTCCTCTCAATACAAGTTGCAAAATTTTGAAGCAAGTGAAGGGGTAAGTAAGTAATCATTATCTACCGTTCATTCATGCTTTAATATTTGTACAACTGTCAAGAAGAAAATCATGGAAGCACCTCTCAAATTTGATTATTACTTTCTATCGTAATATATTCGTAAAACTCAATAAAATTTGAATATTACGAAATTATTTTGAGACAAATCTACCATATGATTCCCATGTATCCGATCCAAAAATTCGAAAATTTTACCATATAACAAGCCAAAGTTTCAAAAATTTAACTACTCTCTACATCTGAAACCATAAATACTGAATTCATGACCGGTGGGAAGATGATTCTTCTTCAGCCATGCCTGCATAAAACTCTCAGGTGATGCAGTAGCTTGCACTTGCTTTATGCAGATGATGCAGGTGAGGAGGAGCCGGCAGCGGTGGTAGAGCCACAGGGCGACCCCAAGTGCGATGTGATGGAGTGGTGCAACGTGCAGACCTGCACGGAGTATTGCATCAGTATAGGGCTGCGCAACGTGGGATTCTGCACCTCAGGGAGCTCCAGTTTTACTGATTGGCTTAATTCCTCCCTTCTTGGATAATTAGGGGATCGATGCATCATCAATAATAAAAGGACTAAAGGGTCTACTCCACTAGAAATGCTTATTCTTGGATTGGCTTATTGTCTTCGATGATGAGTATCTGAAATAGTTCCCTCTTGCAAATGAGCTCAGAAGAGTTTTATGTCGTCTGTATTCAAATTTTTTCTTATATAAGAACATACACGATTTCCATGAACACACAAATTCACAGATCACAGTTAACAGCATTTTGGGAAGGACAATAGCATGAACAACGATTTTGGGATCATTAACAAAAACCAGTCAAGGCGAAGGTCGGTGGCGACAGGATGGAGGGGCAGAGGAGGTCGTCAGTGGACTCGGGGGCACCGGATCCCCAACTGATAACGCTGGGGACGGCCAGAATCAGAGACCGTGCTGCCACAGGGTTAGCCGGGGATCCAACGACGGCGGAGGCGGGGACAGCCGGTGATCTCGGGGTCGGTCAGATCCAATGGCGCTAGGGTGGAGGACGGTAACCACGATGGAGGCAGACGGTGAATTTGAGGTCAATCAGGTCCAGCGACCCTGGTAGAGGGCGTCGGTGTAGAGGACGATGACCATGCAAGGAGGAGGTGGTGACGGCCGGATCTGGTGGTGTCGACCTCGAGGTAGGCCGGATATGGTGGCGCGCCAAAATCTAGGTCGAGGCTGCGGATGGGTGGTCCACCACTGGTCCTCGGCAGGTGGGGAGGGGAGGGAGTTGGAATGTGAGTGGGGAAAGACTAGGGTTAAAGTTTTTATAAACAATAGTAATGGTAGTTAATTTCGATAAAGTTGAGTGGCAAAAGTTCTATTTCCATCTCGTAAAAACCAAAAAAGGCACTCTTTCCTGACCTAAATCTTTTCTATAAGCCTGGCTTAAAACCTCACATTTATTTGAGCTTTGCCTTTCTGGTTTTTTTTAAGCCGGAGAAAAAAAACCAAAACATAGAAAGCCTAGCATATATGGATTACATTACATGCATAATGCAAAAAGATCGATCGGAAGGCAGTCAACGTACGTATCAAAAAAGTTTGTCCGGGCAATATAAATATTTACGTTGACATGGATTGTAGCAGCATGCATGATGCGTGATTGTGTACGCGTCCCATGACATACATAGGGTGTATCCGTGCATGACCGATGGATGCTGCATCATGCATGGTTTCAGGATGCGATGGATGATCGCGGCAGATGCCCAACGGCGAGCGCGTCGGTTTTGTGGCCTTCCCTTGGTCCGGGCTGGAGGCCATTCATTCATTCATTCTTCGCGAGGCTCTCAGGGAATCACTGACCAGTAGTGGGCTGGCTGACTGCATTCTAGCATCAACTCTGCTGCCTACCTTGCCTACCACCTTAATTCGCAGCTCATCCGACTAAACGCGAATTGAGGCATCAACAGCGATCCGATCTCTACGGCCAAGTAGCTGCAAAGATCAGTTACATGCAGACGCAGGCATTGCATTGGTAGCTAAGCTCTTCGTCAATGTTACAGCTAAACTATATACGTACCGTAAGGCTGTCCACGAGTACGAAACATGCGGGACCTGTAAACGCAATGATGCCATTGCCCACAACTAGAAATATGTAGTTCTCTCCAGGTAACCACTGACTAGCCCAGCACATTCCGTCAGTATACGAGATGAAGAAGCTAGCAGCTGTGTCAGTCTTGGCGCCTGAGCCATCATCTTACTGCAGGTGCAGGCCGGGTTTCCATTGAAACGTCCGTGGAGCTGACAACAACTGGGCCAACCATTGGAGATCCTCTTTGCCGGTGTCAGTCATACAAGGTCAATATATTGAAAGATGAAAAACAGCTAGCGGAACATGGCGACGGAGCAAGTGACCGGCCGGCCGGCCGGCCGGAGAGGCACGTAGCCCCACGGCCACAGGTGCTTGAAATGGAATCCTCCAGTCCAGTCCAGTCCAGGGTTTTTCTCTGTACTGTGTAACCTTCCAACTTACGTTTGCGCGCGCTCGCGCTAGCTATTAATTGGCGGCGTCCATCCCTCTCCTCTTTGGCCGGCATGCCTGCAGCTTTGTGTTGTGCATGTCCTCACTCCTCACCACTCCACTCCACAGGAGTACCAGCTAGCTTCATTCTCCCCACTTGTTGCCTGCTAGGCTGCGCCACAATTAATTATTACTCACTCACCAAACCTACTGCATATATGCATGCAGCGAAGCAAAACCAGATCTTGATTTTATTCATCAGTGCTTTGTGATACAGTACTTTGAATTTTCAGTTATTTCCACTTTTCCAGTTCATGTCAGTATATGTAAAATCCAATGGCTAGCTTATATATACATCAACTAGGTGGAGTTATTTGATCCAGTGCGTTCTAGTTTGATTGGTTGTCCTCATTCTTTAAAGAAGAAGAAGAAGAAGAAGAAGAAGAAGAAGAAGAAGAAGAAGAAGAAGAAGAAGAAGATTGTCCTAACCAGGGTTAAGATCAATTTCGGTGTCAATTTTTTTTTGGCACCCAGCGAAATCCCCAAATTTTGGAAATTTCGGTGCAATTTTGGAACGAAATGGCGGTCCAAAAAGTTGATTTTTTCAACAAAATTTGACCAAATTCGAAAGTTCAGACAAATTTTGACTAGAATTTGAATTTTTGGACAAAATTCAAATAAACCAACCGAAATTCAACGGAGATAAAAAATTTCGGAACCCACCGAAATAACCGAATTTCATCGAAATCGGCGAAATTCGGAACCATGGTCCTAACCTGACGGCCGGGCGCGATATGATGAGAGAATTATACGTAAGGCCCTTGCCAGGTGTGCGTACGAACTCCAGGCAGGCTAGCTCTGATCGATCTAAACTGCCACAGCATTCGACTCGCGTTGCCGTGCAATAACCTGCTGGCCGCGCGCGTAGGTTCTCAGATCTCAATATACTAAATGAACCGGTTTCATCAGTCAATTAAATTCTAGCTAAGATCAGTACTACTACTTTACTTTTAAGCTAGCTGTTAGCTGGCCATTCATGCATCTGTTTCAGGGAGAAACACACTTCAATTCTGTTGGCTAGCTAGCCCCCTGTATTTATACGTCAATTCTCTCGGTTTATTTGTCCGGGCGGCACTAATCGAGTACTGAATCTTAATTAAGAAGCAACTTTAGGTTTTGAGCAGCTAGCTAGCTCATTCCGTTTCTGCTAGTGCTACCACTACTCATGCATCAATTCTTTTAGGAATTGAATGACTCCTATTTCAAGAGGGAAATTTATATATGCACCTACTGCCTTTGATCTGTATTTATGTAGATATATATACCAGTCTGGGCAAGCCTTTCCAACAATCACGCCACACCTTCCTTCCCATGTCGTCCCCTGGCTACGCTGTTTCTTGTTGCTTTCTAGGATCGTTTATGCAGTAAGAGTGTGACACTAACATCGTCTGACCTAGCCAGCTAGGTATATCGATCGGTGACCTTGGCGCAAGAACATATATACTCCCTTGGTCACAAATAGTTATCGTTTTTGATATCAGTCTCTAAAACATAATTTTGATCATTAATTTATATTATAACATATTTACAAAATCAAATAAAATTATAATATTATGAAGGCACTTTTCGAGATAAATATACCCATATGATTTTTATGTATTTAATTTAAATATTTAAAATGATATTGACAGTCAAAGTTTCAAAATTTTGATCACACCTATACCCAAAACGTCAATTATTTATGAGCGGAGAGAGTATTTTCAAACCGGAGATCGTCACCGTTGACGACTGAAGAACATGGATCCATGAATAGTGCTTGCATATGTCCTTGGCCTTATCTTGCAACGGCCGTCCCTGTCGAGTCCAGTGCGCATGCAGTACTGCTCGCCCCCGTTGAATTTCTCTGGCTGTTAATATTGCACGAAGTGATCATGGGGACCACGGTAACTCAAACCAGCAAGCAAAAATATTAATGGCGCATCTCCATGACTGACCTCGCTAGCTATTGCTGGTAGTAACTAACAGGGATGTTGCGTTTTGGGTTTCCAGCTAGCTATGCTAAGTGCACACGAAGATGAATATACCAGGCGATTTATCGATCTCAATTTGCCAATTTTGACTTGTCTCGATTTTGTTCTACGACTCGACTCCGTACTAAGCGTTGGCACGCGCTCAACCCGGTGACTGTTCCAACGCCAAAAGTTCGCCAACATCATCACTCGTGCCACCTGGCGTCATGTCTAGACGTCAATATACACTATCTCCGTCGACAATCTTCTGCTACAGTCGATCGTCGTATTGCTTCTGTTTGAGGTGAATTTCATTGCAATTTAGGTCATTATGCCTATTATTGGCGGCATCCATACGGGATTAATCATTGGCAATTTCTTTAACGATCCGTCATCTACTACGGGTTACTGCGGCAAGATCCGCACATATAGAGTTTAAGATGGAGTTACAAGCTTTCAACGTAATAAGTTAATTTGGGCTATGCTTGATGAGGAGACTTTGAGAAAAAAAATATCAGTTGAGGACACAACTGAATTTGGTGTTTAATCACCACTTAGATATGTTGCAATTTTGGATCACTTGCGCGACCATTATGAAGGCTTTGGCAATAATAATTCTCAAGAATTTTTTATGACACCCTGATGGTAGCTAGCATTATACTCTCCGAAGTTTTGCTATTTTAAAAGTGAAGGTTTTGCTTGCTCTAATATCAGTTTGAGATGAAGGATTGAAGTGCAAAAAGGAGTTTGCCTTTGCGTGGATACTACAATGTTGTCCAGTTGTCATTGCTCGATATGAGGGGTCTACTGCAATTTATATTCCATTGACAGCACGAGAGTTCCTTTTCATCTTGACAATTTTGCTAGAGCAATTTCAACCATGTCATAAAATTTAATTATCTTTGAAGTTGGCGGTTTGAAATATGTGAAAGTCATATGTGCAAGTTGCTCACCAATGAGCATTGTTTGCCGAATTTTGTGTTCTAGGTAGAGCATATAAAATATACATGATATGAGTTATTCGCTATCTATCAAGCGCTACAGGTGATATTTTGGCTTATGAAAAGCATTTTAGATAAGCCTAATTCAGTCTTTCTTATTCAGATTAGTCCATTGGACTATCGAGGCACAATGTGTTCATGATGATTTGTTCTGAGTAGGGTCGCATTATATTTTGGCTACATGAGTGAAAGACCATGTGGTGGTCTACTCATGTTTGTGACAATTAATTGACTATATTTGAGCTTGTGGTACACAAGTTTGAGTTTGATTTGGACAGTTTGTAAACTGGTTGGGATTCGGTTACGAATTGGTCGGGACAGTTTGTAAACTGGTTAGAAAAGATTGTAAACTAGTTGGGACAAATTGTGCATCATTCTGGCTATGTGCTAATTTGATTGCGTATGTTGTTGGACATTGCTATGTGATGTGTTTCCCTTGTCTATGATGGTTGCAGAACTTCGGAGTAGGTCATGGTGAAGCGGAGGAGATCGAGACAGGTTGGGAGAGCTGAGGTCCAAACGGTCAAAGTGTTGCCAAAGATGACTGAGGCAATGGAGTAGCAGCAAGTCGAGAAGACAAGTCGATGGTGCAGATGCTAACTTAAGCTCTACTCTGGCGAAGGAGGATCGTTGGATTGCAGGTTCACGGGTGGAGTAATGGTTAAGTTAGTGGTGCCCTGAGAGGTGTGTCAAAATTTGTTATGATGTTGGGTTGTGGGTTAGCCCATGTATAACTAAGAGAGTGTGATCTCAGCCCTTGATGAGGCTTCTTGAGGGCCAAGTTGTCATCTAAGGGTGGAGGTTGCTTCCAATGTGCTATAAATAGAGGAGGAGAGGGATGTCTCTTCTATGAAGGTTCTGATGCTCCTTTGAGCTTTGCCCACTTTGTTGTGAAGCTTTATAAACCTTCGTTCTAAGAAATAAAATTTTTATTTCTCTATTCTAAATTTATTTACAACATTTACATTATGCTTTAAATTCAGCATTTTATTTCTTGCAATTTACTTTTCGCACATCTGGATTTGCCTCCTCTCCTTCTATGTGTTTTTGGATCTTGTGCCAAGGATGAAAGATTGCTGCATGAATCTGTTATAGATTATATCCCAATCGTCTAGTCAATCTACAATATCTTCTTTTCAGTTTCTACAAGAAACCGATCTTTGTGCTTGGAAAAAGAAAGATAATTGTAGATCGTGTTCTTGTTTGTTTGAAGAGTTGTTCATTGGTGCTCTCACTTGCTATGATATGTGAGAGGTCATCTAAGATCATCAATCCCCCACGACCAAGCTAAGGGTGAAGTTTGTGTTTTTGACCTGATTTTAGTGTAGCATTCTTTAAATTGGAAAAAAGTGCGAACTTTGACATAAATCCTTACGATTGAAGGTTGGAATAGGTTTCTGACATCCATAGAAAGGTGCACACAAAGTTTCACAGGTTTTTGATCAGCCGATCAAAAGTTACATCGATTCTTGTTTTTGAGACCGTGTTGATACTATTCACCCGAACACTGTTCAACGACTAATTCGCAATACTGTTCATCCGACCAGTATAGTATTGTTCCTCCGTAAGTTTGATATTTACTGTTCATCGGACATGTGTATTTTTTACTGTTCATCCGACCAGTGCAGTTTTCTTTATTTATCTAAGCACTGTTCTTCCGATCTCCTGGTCAGGGTACTATTCATCCAACCACCTATTTAGATTGTACAATCATTCATTCTGGTCTCTTGGTGGTTTGATTTTTAGGGGGAAAATTTTATTTGTGATCATTTACCCCCCTCTGATCGCCTTTTTGGTCCTTTAATAAGGAATTTGTCTCAAGGTAGAGATTGTTGAAGTTGAGTACGATACGAATTCGTTTCCTACTTTTTGTTAAATCTACTCTAAACGGAGTTTGTTATGTACCACTATAAATATGTCTCTATAGCATATGATTGTAATGACTCCTATTTTCACATAAATGCAAAAATGAAAATCTCATGTGCATACAATACTAGTCCCATGATTAGTGGCTAGCACGCACATTTACAACAATTGATATCACATCCACACTCTTTATTACAAATGATAATGGTAATTTATACAATAAAATCTTACAATACAGAGTGAAGTGCAACGGAAAGATTCAAAAGTCTTGTAGTGTGCCCATCCAACCCTCAGGCAACTGATAAGGCATAATCCCTAAAAAAGCTAC
The DNA here is from genome assembly GCA_036346275.1 of Otatea glauca. Lineage (NCBI taxonomy): Eukaryota > Viridiplantae > Streptophyta > Magnoliopsida > Poales > Poaceae > Otatea > Otatea glauca. The sequence continues at coordinate 156,296 of JAYEVK010000094.1, forward strand.
ATCGTTAATATTCCCGAATCCTACGGCAAATATGTTTCGTTGGGCTAATCTGATTCTTCACCTAAAAACAACATATCAGCAAGGGTGAGTACTTTCGTACTCCGCAAGACTTTTGCAAAGCCTATTATATATGCAAGCCAATTCAAAGGAAAGGCTAGTATGGTTAGTTTGCATAAAGCCAATTTGAAATGTAATTATAGAATAGTAGATTGCAAAACGAAATTTAAGTAAAAGCAATTTAATACGGAAAGTAACAGAATGTAAGCGTAAATAGATCTCATGTACCTGGGTATTATGACCATATCCACGAACCATTCCCACTGACACACAATAGGAATTGCCGACACACGATAGAAACCAGTTTTATGAAAATAAAAATAGCTAACTATGTGATGACTTTACCAAGTTCCCATAACCGCGGGTACGGCTAATCGATTAGTTTTACACTCTGCAGAGGTGTACAACTTTACCCATAAGACATGACTGACTCTTTGTGCAGATCGTTAGCACACTTCCTTTGGTGTGCCGCAGAGAGTCATGACATAACCGTTACATTACATAATCCTAACTTTGCATCAGCCCGGTGACGAACCCATCTATGGCAGTAGAATATGTGTGACTAGTTCGATAAGTGGTGACACACACCAAGTTATCCCACTTCTACCTACGGTGGTAGAAGATAGGTGACTAGTACGACAAATGATGACACACATCAAATTGTCCCACTTCTCCCCACAACATAGCGTACACACCGCTTCAGCCTACCAATGTGTAAAGCTAGTTTTAAGTAACTTAATAGGTTAAGATTGTCCCATACCAGTACTTGTGGTTGTATGCATTTCTTGGCTTGAAAACAACCCATAGTTCGGTCCTTAATCTGATACGGGCAATAGACTCCCCCTACACTACGTACAAATCCCTTGTACACCCGGCTATTGCCATTAATTGCCCGCATCAAAACCATAGTTTTATTTTCATTTTAATCAAATTACCAACCATCAAGAAAGGTCATACCCATTTAATGTCATATCCAACATTTTTAATCATGTCCAAGTTTTATATTTCTTTAAGCATAGCTAAGCATGACACTAAGTGTGATTAACCCAGATTGACATCAATTACTGTCTAAGTTATTCTAGGGTTACCAAGGATCACAAATCCATACTTATCAAGGAAGTTCTATGAAATTACAGGTACAACTACTAATACCCATAAAATAGCAGACTTTAATAAAAGTAACGTATGTAGTAAAACGTTTAATGAAAACATTTATAAAGCTGGGATCAATATGATCAAAGGGGTGCTTGCCTTGCTTATTTATTGTTTACGACGAAGACGAAGCCATGGTTGACGGAGGCAATGACGGAAGTAGCGACGTCGGATTCTACACGTCGTTCAATCGGAAACATAGCAAATATTCAACTTCAATAAGGGCAAAAAGAAAACAGACAGAAAACCAAATAAAGACTCATTGCAGAAAACAGGAATGTTTTAGGGTTTGGATTGAATGATTTCAAGATCTTATGATTTTGATAATTATACAAACATATTGTTAATGACTTATGATAAAGAAAGCATGGTTTCTTTGATAGATTATCTATTCTTGAATTACGAATTCAAGAGGCTAAAATTATGAATTCTTGTATTTATAACTTCGAATTATAGATGCTAAAATTATTTAGATTAATATAAGTAAAACGCAAATTAAAGGGTTATGCGAATAGCACTTAATTCTTTAAGTGATTTGGCATAAGAAGTGACTTTGAATATGTTAAATCTATTGAGCTGGGTTACTGGATTTATTTATGGTTTTTAAGAAGGTTCTGGTGATACAATTATCTTAATTACATATTTGTTCATTATTACAAAGTTTGTTTACTCATATAGTCGAGTTCATAAAACATATTACTTAAGGTTATTTGGCTAATAGGGTTTATGTGCAAAACATGATGAAATAAGATTATTTCTTCAGAATAGTATAGTCTATACATTGAAGAACATTCTTAAGTTGATTTCATATTTTTTTAGTGCTTAGACGAGACATTATATTCATTGTTGAAAAAGCTTATATGATATTAAGGGTTATGATAACCATATTATTTAAGGGTATTAGGCTTGCAGGATTCAGATGTAAAGCAAGTTGAAAATGAAATATTTTTCTAGATTATGGTAGTACATATCCTAAATATTATTTCTAAACTGATCTTCATAAAATTTGTATTAAGACGAGATGTTTTACAGGCTACTGAAAATGCTTAATTAGTTTTATAGTTTACACGATAAAGGTTCAGTTTTAGTTCTTGTTTGCGACTGACCCTTACATGATTATTTATTCATTTTTTTGGCATTAGCATGGAACAACATGAAGAAACATGAGGTATCCGAGATGTTTTCCACATAAGTAAACATTAAGATCTAATATGTACTTAATTCAAATATGCACAAACATGAGGTATTCTTGCATAACATGAGGTAAAGATCTAGGAATCACTTTACCATTATTTGAACTTGTATGCTTTAAGTTATATTTATTTTGATTTCTACACATTAGAAAGTAATTTATTCTTTAAATTAATTCAAACTAGATTCAATTCTAAATATTTTGCATATCTAGGTAGATTACTAACTTTTAAACACACAAAAACTAATTTGACATGAATTGAATCCTTTTTGCAAAAGATATTCATATTTGAATATTCAATACATTGGAAACAACTTACTTTAGAAAAGGATGTAAATCAAGTCAAAACATAAATAATTTTGCATATTTAGGTTCCTGAGGATTTAAGGTTTCTAACAAAATTGGTTTCATTCAAATTGAAATTTGTTTGCAGAAATTCTACATATGGCATTCTTTTGATCCCTTTCTTTAAATTGAGTTTAAAATTTAAATATAGTTCATTTCCAAAATATTTTTGCATATTATGAATCTAAAGGATTTATCATGAATATATAAATTTATTTCGTTCAATTTGGATTTATGGTTTAAAAGTTATAAGTATTTGAATATATTGCGGTCTCGAAAATACAGAAAATAAAAAAATTACCATAAAAGGAAAGTACGTTTTCAGATTCAAAACCCGTTTTCCTATTTTGGGTTCGCGCGGGCTGAGGCGCTGACGATTGGGTCCCAGATGGCAGAGGGATGCTCACGCGCTGAGCAGCTGTCGCTCGGGCCTGTGAGCTAAGCGGCGAGTGCGTCTGACAAGGGGTCCCACACGACAGTGAAGAAAGGCTCGTCCAAGCGACTGCGGCTGACAAGCAGGGCTTGTCTGTTAGCGAGACAAATCAGAGGAGTCAGCTTCTAGGCTCGCCGGCAGCGAGGCTTCGCCGGAGGTAAATCGGTTCCACAGGGGGAACCAGGGCGTTCACGCGCATCTAAGGGGGGTGTTGGTTCGGCCGGAGATGGCTGGGTTGGCGTGCCACCGTGAGGGGGGCGACGACGCCATGGCCAACGAGCACAGCTCAGCTTTTGTGGTGATTTGATGAAAACTAAGGTTCGGACGAGCATCAACGTGCTACCAGGACTCTATTTTGCCAGTTATTCAAAGAGATGAGTATTGGGAAGTGGGTTCTCACCGAGCCTGGGCGCGACGGCGGAAGGTGCTTGATGCGGCGGTTCACCGGGGAAGAGGAACACCAAATAAGGATGGTGATGGGTTGTTGGTGCCAAGGAGACGCTATGGGTTGAATTGATTTGAACGAGGTTCACCGAAGCAGCTAATTGAAGTTTTTCCCCTTCTTCTGCTTTCGCCGGAGTCGGAGGAGATGAGGTGGTTTCATGTGGTGTTTTGGTAGTAGGGTGTTTTGAGAAGAGAATAAGGGTCTAGCCGAAGCTTTACAGGGTTTAAATAGATGAAGTAAGGTGGTGAACACAGTATTTGAACGAGGTTGAAGGGCGGCGCCGAAATCCCAGTGAAAACCGATGACTATCTCGCTAGCTCGGTACAGGTTCGGATGATGACAGCTTGGTGTCAGAAGGGAGTCAAGTTAGCAGCTCAGGCGAGGTGAATTGCGGCGGCAAAGCGACAGCAGAGGAGGCAACAGCTTTGGTTATCTCTGCGCGCGAGAGATCGAGAGAAGTCGCGGCTGGGCGCTTCGGCTGAGAGGAAGAGGAGGCAAGGGAAAAGATAAGGGGCTGACAGGTGGGGACAAGAGATCAGGAGGGAAGTCGGCAAGAGAGAGAAAAGCTGACCGGACCCACAAGTTAGAGAGAGAAAAGAGGAGAATTCTGCCGAAAACTCTGGACAGCACGGGATAGATTCATTGGGTTAGGTCATGAAACCGACTCAATATTTTAAGTGGATTTTTGCAAAGGTCGGCAAGAAATAGATAAATGTCTAGTAAAATTTATATAAAAAATATTTTCAAAAATATTAATAAAAATCTGACATGCACAGATAGTAATTTCTGTTGATTCTAATTTTTATTTAATTGAAGATTAAAATCAGTTTATTATTTTATGAAACTTTTTATGAGGATCTGGAATGGCATTATTGACATGATATAAAATTTTCAGATTTTTATATTGTATATTTTAAATTTTAATAATTCTGACATTACTATTTTAAGCTTTTCTGATTGTCTATTTTTGAATATCTAAAAATAATAAATTTAGGATTTAATTCTTGATATTTTTACTAGGCATGAGTAAGATTAAGTGTCGGCATGGTTAAAATATTAACTCTGGTTAAGGTCGAGAGACTTCTGAAGAATTCTTACAAGGTCAGTTCAGAGTATCTAGAGTTCTAGACAGGGTTATTTTTGTCATAATCAGGATCCTGGATGGATCTGGGATTTATCTAAGATTTTTACAAATTTTATTGGTTTCGGATTTTTATCTTTTTACTTTTACCATTTACCATTTCAATGTGTATAACTTTTCTTTTAGAACAAAAACTCATGAAGAACCAATAATCCAGAAAAGTTAGGAAATTAAATTTCAAATTAAAGGTCACATCATAAATTCACTTTTATATTTTGTTTGCTTTGAAAGAATTATTATTAATAAAGGAAATCTTTCTTTTCTTAAGATTAGAATGAAGGGAAGAAGGAAAAGATATTGTTTTAAAATCTAAATCTTGATTCCAATTGAAATTTTTATTCAATTCCATTTTTAAATTTCAAAATTTTGGATTTTATGGGATGTTACAAGGATAAAAGCATGTAACCACCTCAAAATTAATAAAATAAATAAAAATGAGTTAAAAATCTTTTATGTATTATTTCTGAAATTTCTGGATTTATTGGATATTCTTTTGGCTTTTCCTTAATACAAGAAAGGGAATTAAAGAATATAGTAAAAAGATAAAAGTAAAAAGTAAAAATGCCAAGTCAACAAAAAAATTACCAAAGTCACAAGAAAAATCTAAAGGCTCTCCACAGCCAGGTTAAGTCGGTTGAAAGCCTGGATTAATTAAAATAATATTTAATCTAAAGTAAATCATGTGAAAAGGGGTCAGGGTAAAATGGTAAAAGAATTTTGTAGAAATCTCAGTAAGTTATCCTGACTCAAGATTTTTACCCTGCCTACATAAGCACAGTCCCAACACCTAGTAAAACTATAAATAATTTAATAATTTTAAAAATTCAAAAACAGTGAATAAATAAATTAGAAAATAGTAATGTTAGAATTATTAAAAATTAAATATTAATAAATAAAATTTTAAAATTTTAAATAAGGTATAAAATACCAATTTATACCCTCATAAAAAGTTTTACAAAATATGAACTTCGTTTAGATCATACATTAAATGAAAAACCGAATGGGCTGAACAACAACAGTTGCATTGTCAGAATTAATTAAAATTATACACATATCATAAAATGGTAAAAATTTTACTGGAATCTTTTAATATCCTTTTTGACCTAGGATAAAATTTTTATAAAATTTTGAGTCCGTTTGAACCAAGAAATTTCTGTGATCATCCTGTTCTGTCCAGAACCTGGTCGAGTCCTCTTCTCTTCAGTCGCTGCCGTGTGGGCCCTTTGTAAACACCCAGCCCCTACCGATAGCCTCGCTGACACCTCGCCCCCACGCGTCAGCCCTTTTCCCGCTTGCCTTCTCCTCCTCTCTGCTTTCCCTCGCGCTGAGACGACCGCCTCGCCGATTCTTCTCGCGCCGGCTCGCCTTGACCGCCTCTCTCTCTTGCGCCAAACCGACTTCGCGCCATATAAAAGGCTTCGCCCCGTCGCAGCCAGCCACTCTTTCTTCCCCGGTCACCCGATTCCGCCGCATTTCCCTCTCTTCTTCCCCAGCATCGGCAAAACCCGAAAAGGGGGAAAACTTCGCATTTCGCCGCCTCACTTGATTTCACCCCAAACCAGTTGAACCGAAGCCTCTTAGCATCGTCGGGAACTCATCCCCGCTTTCAGTTTGGACCATTCTTCTCCGACGAGCCGCCGCATCAAGCATCTTCCTCCTTTGTCACTGCGCACGGTGAGAGCTCTATTCCTTCAATCATTCTTCAAGGTTTTTGATGAGATCGAACCCTTGAGTCATGCAGATGCTCGTAGAGGTGAGTGTAGGTCTCAGGGATCACTGCCGGTGCACCGCCACCGCTCAGCCATGGCCGCCGCCCCCCCCACACGGTGGCGCGCCGTTGCAGGCCACCTCCGGCCTCCGTGAGACCTCCCCTGGGTGCGCTCGGACACCCTGAAGCCCATTATGGAACCCATTCCGCCTCGGAGGGCCTCCTTTGCCGTCGGCGAGCCTTACTCGCCGCCGCCGCCGCACCCCGCTGGTGGAACCCCTCTTCCCGGACGTCTCCGGTCGCCGCGCCACTGCCCATGTGTGCGCACGATCGTCTTGATGCTCGGAGCGGAACCCATTCCGCCGCTCCGGCACCAGTTAGCCGTCAGCCGAGCTCGGCCGTGCCGCCCGAAGCTGCTAGCGCCGCTTCATGTTGGCCGAGTCGCGCCACGAGGGCCCCATGTCGATCGCGTGTGCGTATCGCGTGTCATTGCCGGTGGCCCTCGCTTGCCCGCCATCGCGTCGCGCGCCTTGCCTGACAAGCTGGCGATGTGCCGGCCATTGCCGGATGGGCCCGGCCGTCGATTGCCTCGGCGCAGATCGCCAAAAGGGAAAGCGCGTCCCCCCCGAAAGCGTACTTTCCATTTTCAGCATATTTCTAATTTTCAGTATTTTTCAAAACCTAGAGTATTCAAACTTGAATATCTTTTGAACTAACTGTCCAAATTTGATGAAATAAATTTATAAATTCATATAAAATCATGTAGATTCATAATATGCAAAAATATTTCAAAATTGAATTTTAGTTGAATTTTTGAATTCAAATTTAAAGAAAGGGGTTAGAAATATATCATACATGAAAATTTTGCAAATGACCACCAGATTTAGTAAAATAAATTTTGTTAGATTCCTTGTAACCTCAGAAACCATAATATGTAAAAATAATTAGGGTTTGTTATAAGAAAATTTTAATTTATGAAATATGTGGTAAAATGATGCAATAATAATTCAAATAGATTAAATCTCTAAGTTGCAAATCAAAACAAATAATGCTTGTAGCCACTTATGAATTGTGAAGTTATTTTATTTGAATATTTCCATCTGATTTCTTTTTGGCCCTATTGAAGTTTGGTATTTGTTATATGTTGCCGTACGACTTGTAGAACCCGACGAATCCGGTACATTCGATGAACAGGAATTTGACGTCGAGGAAAGTCAACAAGGCAAACATCCCCTTTGATCATATCGATCCTATTTTATAAATGTTTTCATTAAATGTTTTACTGCATACTTTATTTTATTAAAGTCTGCTATATTACGGGTAATGGTAGTTGTACAAGTAGTTTTATAGAACTTCCTTGATAAGTAAGAAATTGTGAACCTTGATAACCCTAGAATGATGTAGACAATATGTGATGTCAATTTGGGTTACTCACACTTAGTATCTTGCTTAGCCATGCTCAAATGAACATACAACCATGACATGATTAAAGATGTTATGACATTTAAATGGGTATGACCATTTTTATGGTTGGTATTTTGGTTGGAAAAGGAAAATAAAACTATGGTTTAGATGCGGGCAATTATTGGCAATAGCCGGGTGTGCATGTTTTTGCACGTAGTGTAGGGGGAGATTATTGCCCGTGTCGAGTTAAAGACTGAACTATGGGTTGTTTTCAGACCAAGAATTATCATACAACCACAAGTGCTGGTATGTGACAGTTCTAACTTATTAAGTTATTTAAAACTGGTTTTGCACTTGGAAGGCTGGAGTAGTACGAGCTGTTTCTTAATGAATTGCTCGACGGGACGTCCACACCGAGGTGATCATGGAATAAACGTCTACCAATATAACGGTGTACGCCATACTGTGGGTAGTTTCATCATTTCTATGCTCTGAGTTCTTACGCCACAGAATGGGTTTATCGTCACCGTGCTGGTGCAAAGTCAGGATTAAATAATGTAACAGTTATAACATGACTCTCTGCGACACACCAAAAGAAGTGTGCAAATATCGATTGCTCAAAGAGTCAGTCATGTCTTGTGGGAAAAGCTGTATACCTCTGCAGAGTGTAAGACTAATCGATTAGCCGCGTCCGCGGTAATGGACACTTGGTAAAGTCATCACATAGTTAGCAGTTTTGTTTATTTTCATAAAATGCGGTTTCTACCGTGTGTTGGTGAACTCTACTGTGTGTCAGTAGAACTGGTTTTGATTATGGCCATTTTACCCAGGTTCGAAATTTTTATTTACTTGCACTTACTGTCATTTTAACTAATCTGCTTTTAAGCAAATTTTACTACAATTTATTATTTTGTATTTACATTTCAAACTGGCTTTCTACAAATTAACCTTAATAGCCGTCCATTGAAATGAACTGCATAAATTTTAGGAATTGCAAAAGTCTTGCGAGTACGTAAGTACTCAACTTGCCTATGTTGATGTTTTTAGGTGAAGAATCAGATTACCCCGACGACTCATACGTTGATGCAGGATACGGGGAATTTAACGATGAATTTTTCTAAGGTTTTTCCCTTATCAGTTGCTTGTGGAACAATGGGTTAAAAGGCATACTACAAGAAGTTGTCTCTACTGCAGTTTTACTTTTGGTATTGTAAAAATATTATGTAATCTTACTTCCGCTGTGTAATAAAGTTTGTGTATGACTGTGATATCAATTTGTATTTGTGTGTACTAGCTACTGATCATGGGACTAGTACTGTATAGACATGGTATCCATTTTTGGTATTCATTATCAAAAATGAGGGCCTTACAAAGCAAGAGCTTCATTATAAACATCTCCTCATATAGTGATATAGTCATTGTGCGCCCGCGATTTTTCCTAAAATAATTTTCCACGGAAAATCCTGGTCTATCTCTTTTTATCATATATTGTGTTTTGTAACAGAACCGGTAGCATTCGATATCAGAAATGGAGTATATATACATACTGCCAAGTGGTCAACTTCGATTCTTGCATGGAACAGATAGTGAGATACATATAAAGAACGAGATCAGCTACCTACAGATCGAGCTGACATACAAATTTAGCTGAAGGATTACATACTCAAGGACATTTCTGCTAGCCCTGAAATCTTTTCTTTTATCTCAATCAAGTTTACGACTTTCTGCATATATAGCTAGGGCCCGATATTACATACTTTTTCATGTACACCCTTAGCTTGTTACTTGTTCCTGCAGGGCATACATGTAAAGAACAAGTTTTACACCAACATGCACGCATATATAGTACGTACGTATATGCGACCTAAACATTTACAAGTATACAATTTCATATCGACAAGACAAGAGAAGGGGGGAAAACGGAAAAGAAAACCACCACGCGTATACACGCAGTCCTTGATTACTAGACGGGGTTTTTTTTTTTTTTTATTGCGGTTCAACTAATTAATCTCACTTGATTTCTTGGAGGTAATGGTACGGTAATGCATCGATCCATCACGTACGTACGTATATGGCCGGCCGTAGTAGCATGCATGACAAGATGCAGTAAGTATTTGAAATTTGCGCAAGCTAGGATTCATGGATGTATGGTTATTAGAATGGGAAGACGCCTCCCTGCCCCTGTAGGTCGTTGACCCACCCGAACATCTCCATGTAGGGGTTGACCATGTTCTCCGGCGGGTACTCGTCGATGCAGTCCTCCCAGGCGCCGGCGTCGTCGAGGTCCTTGGTCACCTCCCAGTAGCAGCTGTTGCACTTGAAGCCCGACCCGAAGGTCACCATGAGCACCCTGTCCCCGGTCTTGAGCCTCCGCTTCGCCTCCATGTAGGACAGCACGTACCACAGGCTGCTCGCCGACGTGTTGCCCCACCGGTGCAGCGTCATCCTCGCTGGTTCCACGTCGTAGCCGCTCAGCCCCAGGCTCTTCCTCACCGCCTCGATCACAGCCGTCCCGCCGGGGTGGAGGCAGAAGTGGTCCACGCCGGTCTTGAAGTTGATCTTGGGGCCCTCGGCTTTCACCTTGCGGCGGAGGAGCTTACGCAGGAGGAGGCGAGCTGCGAAGCCCGCCAGCTCGCCGGCGGGGAGGATGCGAGGTGCTAGGCGCTGGAGGTTCTCGGTGAAGGCGCGGACGGCGGCCTTGGGGAGCGCCTTGCTGAGGCTGACGCCGAGGCGGCCGTCGGCGTCCTCGCGGTGCACGGCGGCGGCGTGCGCGTCGTCGTGCGCACCGATGTGAGCGCGAACGAGGCAGCGCAGCTCCATCTTGGCGTGGGCACGGAGCGCAGGGTCGTTGGTGAGCAGCGCGGCGGCGCCGCCGCAGCGGAAGAGGCAGTTGCCGAGCATCATGGACTTGTCGGTGCCGGTGTACCAGTTGGGCGCGCAGGACTCGGAGGTGACGACGAGCGCCATGGTGCGCGGGCGCGTGAGCATGACGCTCCGGGCGAGGTCGACGGAGATGAGGCCGGCGCTGCAGCCCATGCCGGAGAGGTTGTACGCCATGACGTCTTCCCGCATGCCGAAGCGGTTGACGATCCTGGAGACGAGGGAGGGAGCCGGGGAGAAGGAGCCAACGTTGAGGACGAGCAGATCGACGTCGCGCGGCGCGACGCCGCTCTTGGCGAAGACGGCGGCGACGGCGTCGTCGAAGAAGGCGTCCATCTCGTCGAGAGCGTCCTGGTGCGTGGGGCACTCCTCGCGGCCGTCGAGGACGTTGCGCGGGCAGTAGGTGTGCTCGCCGATGCCGGAGTTGACGATGACCTTGAGGAGGAAGCGGTACTCTGGGAGGCCGAGGCGCTTGTTGCGCTCGATGACGGCGCCGGCCGTCTCGGTGCTGACCTTGCGGTCGTCGGAGGGCTTGTGGCAGGCGTAGTCGAGCAGGTAGCAGCGCGCGCGCCGGCGCCGCGACACGACCTGCCACGCCAAGTACGCCGCCGCGTGCGCCAGGAGCAGCACCGTGACCAGGGGGAGCAGCTCCATCTCTAGCTAGCTAGCTAGCTAGTGATCGATCAGTGAGGAGCTAGCCCTAGCTTTGCAACTGAATGCTATGCGATGCTACAAGCAAGCCGTGACACTAGCTAGTGACTGTGCGTAACGGGACGAGATGCAGGGGATATATAGCATGCCGGCCGGGCACTGAGAGCCAGCTAAGCCGTAGGTGTTGGCGTTTGGGTATCTGCTCATGTATACACGGCACGCAACGACTGCACACTCCAACATGCGTGATCGATCGCAAGCGCGAGATGGATGGATGGATGCATTTTGAGTCGTTTAACGCGGTCCAGTGTCCAACGCCAGGCCAACTAATTACTCCAATCAAGTTAGGCCGGTCATGTCATGAGATGAGCTAGCTAGCTAACTGGAGATCAATATTAGAGTTTACCAGTAGACTCGTCGTCGTAGTAGTTGCAGCGTGTGCGTTTTTTTTTATTACAATGCATTTATAAAACTTAATAAAATTAAAATGCATTTTTTTCATAACTAGCCTCCGCGAAAAAAAAACAAATTTTACTGTAGCATACAGCGCTCCAAATCCGCTTCATGCTACTTTTTATTTTTTTTCCTGAAAAACCATGTGCAGTGCTCCTGGGCCGTGGTTTTCACGGACCGGGGGTTAATCTTGAAAAAAAAATTCAGGAGGGCTAATTTTGAAAAAAATAAAGTTTAAGGTGCTACAACACTAAAAATTTGGCAGCATGCAGGCAAGTAGAATCTATGAATTGCACGTGCTACTGCTGTCTTAATACAGTAACCAGCTAATAATACAGTAACGTGAAATGAGTTAATTGGTGTCTCCTGCTTGCACGCCGTAGTACGTCACCGCTTGCCTGCCGCCGCTAGCTGGCCGGCCGGCGCCTGCACACCTGATCTCCGTGATGAGAACCAATGGACTCTGCACTGCGCTGCAGGTTGGCTACTTTTCTGTACTACTTTTTCCCTTTCTTTCTTTCGGCCTTTACGACAATCACGCAGCTCCTGATCGCCTCGCCTTTCATGCATTGCACCTAGCTAAGCTTATTCGTTTATCCATCTCATCAGCATCGGCTAGCTCCACCAGATTCATTTTAATTCTGATCTTCCGTGCTCTTGCGTACTAGCTACTACTTACTATACTATTAACTGTAATAGATACATCTGCCTATGGCCATTGGCCGATCTAGCTTTCAGGAGATGATGTTGAAATGCGTATGAATTGTGCACTGTTCAGAACGTGCCTAGCTCCGGTACATGCATGTGTTGATGCGAGCAAAACGTGTACTAATGTCGATCAATACTTGTGCCAGTACTAGCTGGTAACTAACATAATATCGTATCCACCAACTCCTGGACGCAGCAAAAGGACCAATGAAATCTCAGGAATGAAATGCTGGCTAGCACGCAGTACAATATATTCTGGGTCAGGATGCTATGTATTCTAGTGCTACGTTCTTCTTTTTATTTTTTTAAAAACAGGGTTTTTTTTTCTCCACAACACATCCTGGTACTGTATGTTTGTTATCTTAAAAAAATGGAAAATTTGTTACTATTTCCCTTTCAGTTCGATATATAAGGACCGGTTGTTCAGACTTTTCAGTTATAAGTTGGTTTCTGCACGTCTCCATACAAAGTTCGCACATGTGTGTCTCCCTTGGCCTCAATTTGCTGAATAACACTGGCCCTAATGGGTTAGTGTTAAATCCGCCCTTTTAGCTAACATGATTAATTTTCACTGCTGATTTCTCATCATTTCCTAGCTAGAGTCTGCAATCTGGCGTATGGTCGAGTCAGCTCGACCATGTTTGGCCTGCATTTGCATTACTGCGAGAACAGTACACCAACAGGAACATCTCGATCTACTTTACAGTTGAATTCAAATAGATGCGAAATGGTACTAGTACAGCTACTACTGTAGTATGCATGTGTATCCAAATTAAAGACAAGGTAGGTACACAGCACCATCGCCGCGCGTGATATTTCTGCCTTTTCAACTGCAGGAAATTGCAAGCTTAAGCCGGTGAACATATGTACTCCAGTATGCATGACTGTTATTTCATCATCACGTTATCTAAAAAAGTCTGCCTGCATTTACATACATGGAGACTGCAAATGCGCAAGTCCTTGCAGGTGAATTGAAATTGATGGTCCAAACAGAATTAGTGACTTTGCCCTGCAAGTGGCTGATCAATCTAGTTACTATATATGGACTCCATGGCTCCATATGCATTGCATACTGGAGTACTCCAGCCCCAGTATATATGTCTTGGTCAGAAGGGAAAGGGGACAACAGGGAAAACTATTAATGTTGGTGCGATCGAACTGAAGATGAAACGAGAGTAATGTGTGTGTGCAACTCATGCATCGATCTACTAGCTAGCTCATATGCAGATTCATCGTCAGATTTTAATTAGTTAACACAGATCGAGGCTGCAGCTTGGTTGGCCGCAGATTTCGTGTACCTAAAAGCGCTGCTTTAACTCACGAGGAAAGCCAGTCCAGATCAGTGAATTTTAAGAGCAATTTGCTCATGCCCATTTGTGTTGCATCCTGAGCTGTCTGTCCGTCGTCCTAGGAACTGTCCTCGCCTCTAGACCTCCTGAATGCAAACTGTTGGCAACGAAAACCACATGCATCTCTCTCTCTATATATATATACATACATATACATATATATATATATATATATATATATATATATAGCGCTATTCTGTGTCTGCGCGTAGAACTAGTATTCTACGCGCTGGCCGTAAGCACCACGCGACGGTGTCTATCGAGTAAAATACACCTGGCTCAGTAATTAAAGCGCACAACATGTAAACGTTTTACGACCGAATGTTGAGTGTGAACTCAGATCGATAGTAAACATTTCACGTACATAGCCAGAGCAACTAGAAAATATGTTCCTATAGTTTTGCATATGAATCTTGTTTATATTTATTTAGGCATATCTTTCAAATGAGAATGATTTTGGTCTTGAAATTTTACAGGGAAGTAGAATCCATCCTCCCCTACTTATGATAATTTTTTGCGAATTTTTGAAAACTTGTACATATAATTTCCATATGTTGTAACATAAATTACTATATATTGACCTACATTTTACTGCATGAACAATATAATCTGCGCAGATTCGTCATTCGGTAGTAAAGTCAGTGAAAACTTATAGATATTACACCATATAGCTGTTGTGTACAGCATGTAGTAACACATTGAGTAATTAGCAGTAAAATATAGCTTTCTTGGCAGTAAAAGGTAGTATATGCTGCTGTTTGACACTTTGTTATTTTCATATCTCTCAAATCTGATTGAGTTTGGTCTTCAAATTTTTATAGGGTTGTAAAATATTACCTCCCCTACGTGTGATAATTTTTTGAAAATTTTTCGCAGTAAAATGTTATTTTTTTATAGTAAAAGATAGTATATGTTGATGTTTGCCACTTTGTTATTTTTGTATCTCTCAAGTGCGATTGAGTTAGGTCTTCAAATTTTAAAGCATTATAGAAGATGAACTCCCCTACATGTGGTAATTGTTTGAGAATTTTTTAAATATTTTACTGCTGGTTCGACAGACAGAACCAAATTTTTATTCATGAAAACCAATAGTAAAAATTTTCAAAAATTCTAAACAAATTATTATAGATCTAGGAGGTGAGGTTATGCAACCATAAAAAATTTCAAGATCAAAATCAATACCATCTGAAAGATATGAAAAAGACAAATTCGGTTGACTAGTGATTTTTTACTGTCTAGTGCTTTATTAATTTCATATCTTTCAAATGCGATTGAGTTTGGTCTTCAAATTTTGTAAAGTTGTAGAAGCTCATCTATCCTACATATGGTAATTTTTTGAGATTTTTTGAAAATTTATACGTATGATTTATATATATATTACACCATATAGCTGCTGTGTACAACATGTAGTAACTCATTGAGTAATTAGCAGTAAAATGTAGCTTTTTTGGCTGTAAAAAGTATTATATGCTGCTGTCTGGCACTTTGTTATTTTCATATCTCTCAAATCTGATTGAGTTTGGTTTTCAAATTTTATAGGGTTGTAAAATAATACCTCCCCTACGTGTGATAATTTTTTGAGATTTTTTTGCAGTAAAATATTATTTTTTTACAGTAAAAGATAGTATATGCTGCTCTTTGCCACTTTGTTATTTTTATATCTCTTAAGTCCAATTGAGTTTGGTCTTCAAATTTTACAGCATTGTAGAAGCTGAACTCCCCTACATGTGGTAATTTTTTAAGAATTTTTTAAATATTTTACTGCTGTTCCAGCAAACAAAATGAGATCCTTATTCACGAAAACTAACAGTACAGATTTTCGAAAATTCTGAATAAATTACTATAGATAGGGAAGGTGAGATTATATAACCCTGTAAAATTTGAATATCAAAATCAATACCATCTGAAAGATATAAAAAAGACAAAGAAGAAATAGGTTTGTGTACAAACTACAATACGCATTAACTAGCTGTGTTCAGCAACCCATGAACTAGTAACAAATTCGGCAGTAATTCTATCTATTGTTCTATAGTAAAACGTGTTTGTGATTTACTACTGAATTGGATTCATGTGTGCTTTGTATGCGCTTTGCTAGTAAATTCATCTGTTGTTCTGTAGTAAAATATTTTGTGATTTACTATCAGACTGCATTTATTAGTGTTTTTTTAAATGCATTAACTCACTACGTTTCGATCAGCGCGTAGATTTTACTTCTCCGACCAAAGCGCAAAATAGCTATTCTACGCTCGGGAGTAGAATAGCGCCACCGTGTGTGTGTATATATATATATATAGATGCATAGAAAGAAAGAGAGAAAAAAAAAGACTGAAATAAAGAAAGACAGAAAGAAAGAGAGCTGGGAAGGATGGGCCTGGTTGCATCCAGATTACCTGTTGCTTTGCTTTCTTTTCAGGCATGCATGCATGAAGCACGCATCTCCTTTCTTCCTTACGCGCACACTTGTTAAGACCGGTTGTACCGGAAGCTATACGTACCGAATAGTGAACCTGTACGCGCCATCCATGCATCCTTTACAAGCACTCGATGGCCGACAGGGAAACATGCAAGATTAGATGAAATGTCTGGGAGAAAATGGATATCAGCTTAGCTGAGCTGGCTGCGGAACGAAGCACGCATGCAGGAGCAGGACACGACGGATCGACACGATCGAAGAGACACATGCACGCGGAAGCAAATTTTAAGAGATTTTCCTTTTTTTTCTAATCTGAAAGACTCTCTTTTTTTTGTTTGACACCTAGGACTGTATAAATCTTAAAGCAATTAGTAGGTCCTCTCTTCTCCTATTTAAATCTCTCAGATTGCTTTAAGATGACCCATTAATTGCTTTGAGATTTGTACAGTCCCACGTGTTAAATAAAGAAAGAGAGTCTTTCAAATTAGAAAAGAGAAGATCTCTTAAAATTTGCTTGCGTGCATATATCATGCAAGCCAGAAAATACTACGCAAGAGCTCAGCCAAACTGCTGTAAATTAAGAAGGTTGGTGAGGAGGCCAAAGTGCCCAACCAATGCCAAGAGACCCCTTTAATGCAATGCATGCGAGTATCATCGATCCATGCACTGCGACATCATGCACAGCTCGTTGAATTGTCTCGTCTCCATCCCATGGATTTGCATGCATGCATGGTCTCGATCTGTCTCAGTAATGCACGTATATATTGGCGTACATACAGTTAATACATGTCATACCTGCTCGTTACCGGTTAATACTGGCTATACCACTGCGATATCGGTCAATACTAGTCATACCGGTGGAATTGATAATATAGTCTATTGAAGTATATATTATATTTGATAGTAGTACTATGTATTTAGAGTAATATTATAAGAGAAATTTGGTGTACATATAATTAAACTTATGTATACTTATAAATATATTATTATATTAATCCTGAAACAATACATTGGTATAGACGAAATGTATCATCCCAACAGCCTCACTATTTAGGGAGCAGGGACGTGTAAGCTGTAAGTGTGACCTACATGTTTCATCTAATCTTGGGACCTTATTAACGTCATTCCTTGAGTCGGGCGTTAAGTGTAGCTAGCTGGCTTCAGTTAGCCCTTATATGGCCCCGTTTCATTTTAAAAAAAAAAATTGGTCAAAATTTGGTCCCTTATTCAAGCGAAATTACAAAAATAACTATATTTTCGACCACGGAGATAGTAATAGACGATATGTATTGTCTACCACGCTCCCCTAACTCGATAGGTATATAGTTGGGACAATGGCAACAACGTCCATCGCGGCAGGTAAGGTGGGACCACCGCATTAGTCGACCTACCGAGCACGTCAGGCTCATCAAGACCTTCCACACTGCCTGTGCTTTGTAGTACCCCTTCCTGCCGAGGTCAGCAGGTGCCGGCTCGACTGGAGGGCGTCTGTGGTGCCAATCAGCTGCTACGGTAGAAGAGCGTGGTAGATGACACGTAAGCCTATCTATGCTTTCGTGGTCGAGAAGAATGTTAGATTTACAATTTCATTCGGGAGTGTCAAAAATGGGGAAAAAAAGTGTGCAAGGGCTACTACATACAGGATAACTTTTTCTTTAGACTAATAACTTGTAATATCTTGACTTTAGTAACATGCTAACAACAACAGCAAAAAACATCCCAGTCTGTCATACTTTACGAAGCGGATCAGGAGGAAAGAGATCCAATATAGTCCTAAGCAACTTTAGCAGTTTCGTGTGGATAGTTGGATCAAAAAACGACGATTCAGACCTTCCAGGAATACCGTATCAAAAAGCGATGATTTTCTACAGTAGAAAAAAAAACAAAACACTGTACAGTTCAATGGAAAAAGTAAAGGTCCACAATAGCAAAAACCAAAATACATATTTTTGGTATTAGAGATAACACCTCAAATAATTGAGAGAAATTACAAAATAGTTCAGAAAAATGTTGAACTGAGAATTTGGGATGTGAAAACGAGGAATTATGCACCGTTCATATTGTCGCATGTGCAGCCTACCACACCTTGCCACGCCAACAAGACTGGCGTGCCGGCTGCCATGCCAACGAGAATGGCGTTGCCAAAACGCCACGTATTAGTCCACCAATACGTCCACCGTGGACGAGTTAGCCTTGCCACGCTGGCTTCACGGTATTCAAATGCCACGCCAGTGTGTGGCCAAAATGGGTATATTTAGAAATAAAGTCAGGGATGAGTTATTTCTAGAAATTTTTTTTCAGAAAAGATTAATTAATAAAAAATCCTATAAATGCAACCAAGGAAACACCTTTCCTTGTCAAGAATTAGCCCATAAGATTGAAACTGATTAAAAGAAAGGTTAATGGACATGTATTAATATATAAGCATTTGAACTCTGAAGGCAAGAAGAAAAATCTTGCATCGCTGTGAACCAGACAACCAGTACAGCATTATGCCAGGTATCTTTCTTTTACTGTACTATAGTACTACATCTACAGAGGAAGAGCTTGGGAAAGTTGAGCTACCAAATGTTAGTTGGGGCTAACCTTTCTAGGCCATGACCAAAGCGATCAATGGTACAAAGAAACTGCACTAATTAAATAGAATCAGAGTAGTAAACCCTGATTTTCTCCATCAAAAACAAATTCCGTGTGTGTCTGTCTCGACAAATTTGTACTCATAGTGCTCGTAAAATCAGCAGCGGATCGCATTGATTATTACAGTTGTGCCGGAGCAACTCTAATTCCTGGATATTTTTTTCTCCCGATCAGATCTCATCTGCTGAATTAGGTGCAGTCAGAGACGCATGTTACGCTGTTGATTAGTTTCACTGCTACATTAAGCCAAACACTCGACGGGGAAGCCTTTTCCATGGCCTGCATGATTACAGTCAACAGGCGCAGACATGAAGGTGGTAAGACACAGGCTGTTGTCACGAGCAATGTCAAGGCTTCACATACCCAAACCGATTTACATCTTCCATGGCAATTTCTGCAAGTTTCTGTGAAACTTTCGTGATGTTTTTTATACGCAAACACAGCATTGCAAATGCCTTGCTGCATGAAGAAAGTAACGAAGGGAGAGAGGACGAGTGAAGTAAAGAGACGCGCAACCGTCTGCACGACCCGAGTCGCACCGAAACCGCGTCCTGAATTTAGTGTGCAGCGGCAGATGGATCGATGGGCAGGCACACTGACTGGCAGAGGAGCTGATACGATACGAGGCAAGCATTCATGGTTCATTCACGCATGCCATTGCCAGGTCAAAGTTCTGAAGTTTACTACTGCAGATAGATGTTGCTACTACTCTGCGAGTGCAAGCAAGATCGTGTGCAGCGAAAAGCTGCTAGTATAATTTACAAAGGGTCAAGAGAAAACAAAAGGGACCATATTTTTTTTCTAAGGACCAGGCATGGATAGCAAACATCAATTGGCACCACAAGATGAGATGGTGTTGGCTTTCTTTGGATGAACGATAAGGTAAGATTGCCACGTCGAAAACCTGCTCAGCGTCCGGTGTTGAGTCAGGACCATGTTATTTACAGAAACACTTTGTCTTTGGCCCAACTTTGTACGCCCAACCCCAGACCTGGAGCCAGCCAAAGCCCGCCCACTGGAACATACAACCTCACGGCAAATCGGAAGAAGCCATGTGATCCGGTATATTTTCAAGGCAAGAACGAAAGGACAACCAATAATTTCTGCTGGCAATTAAAGCAGCTTCCGTGAAGGGGCAGAGCAGATGATGAGTAATATCCAAGGAATTGCATGCAGGATGCATAATGTCTAAGCGCTCATATAAATCAGCATGACGTTAGCTATCTATATGCTTTGCTATATAAGAATTTAATGCTAATATAGAGGAGAGAAGTAGAGAGTATAACTATCTCTTCGTTAAGAGAAGAACATATAGGCATTATAAATTACTATTGTACGAGTTATTGTCTATAATAAACAATTTTCATGCTATAGTTAGAAGATTGTAGGATCTTATATAAACAACCTTAAGATACCATCTATTATGGAAATTATCTTTAGTTTTGTCTTTAGATGACAGAGAAATATATAGAAAATAGTCGTCTCTGCTACTGTACATACCCTTATTTGATTAGAAATCATGACAATCTCACGGTTTCCGTATAGACTATACTGTATGCAGAAATCTTATATCAAACATACACTGTTCCCTCTTTATTCTTTCAGGTCAAACGCCAAACGTGAAATCAAACGGATGATATATTTTTGGTCCAAAACAGCTTTCATCTTGCTTACAAGCTTGTCTTTGGCTTGGATGTTGCGCTTACACGCCTGGTCGAGGTCCGCATCGTCACAAACTCTTCGGCGGCAGAAGGGTGGATTCCAACCTGCAAAGCCAACGGATACCATTAGAACATGAAATGCACAAGATATGAGCCTCTGCTTTAATGCGAGGATAATCTCTTTCCACATACAGTGCTGTCGAAGGTCGCTTTGGTGGCTCCACACTTAAGCGCAACAGCCATGCCCTGCATTTTGCAGAAGCTCAGTTATAAAATACCATAAACAAAAAACATCACAATTTTTTTATAAAAGAACACAAGAACTTCACATACGCTTACCTGGATGATTTCAGGTGCATCTGGTCCACACATGGATGCACCAAGTACTCTATCGGTCTCAGAATCAACTACCAGTTTCATGATAGTCTTCTCCTGTCGTCTAAAAATACAAACCAAGTTACAAACCTTCCCCGGGAGAACAGGAACTACAAGGCAATAGAGCATTGATAGGGTGCATGACTAGTGAAAACACTGAAGCATCGGAATCTTCAAGTGATAATGAGCTCACAATGTCTAACAGGTGATATCACGATACTTACTTGGATATGCTGTTCTTCATTGGATTGAAAGTTGAAGTGTATACAAGAACATCACTCTTGGCTTCCTCCAAAGCCTGTTGTTCGCTGAGGCCCACTACAGATAGTGGCGGAATGCTAATTCAACAAAATAGAATCTAATATTATATTGCAGTGAGTGGATGACAGCGGAGGAAAGCAGATATTCTGAAAAAAGCAGCAGCTAGTGGCAGAGCTTTTCAGAGGTCAAGGAGAGCTGTGCTCTTAGCAAAGTTCAGAACCACAGGTTTCTCAGAGAAAAAGCTTGAAACTACAAAGGTTGCATTGTGAAAATCTGAAGTAAATATGTAATTAAGCAAGTTGCTACAAAAGACAGAAATAGCATTACCCAACAGAAAGAAATCAAGATTACAACTTACGAGAAAACAGCACAAGGTACATCCCTGTAATCAGGCTTAGTTGGCTGGCCACCAAACACAGTTTTCTGCAATTAAATATGGTAAAAGATAGATAGTAGCTGATTACACACAAAGAAAGAACATTAGCAGAACCAGTTTTGATGAAGGGATTGCAAACTGCAGTCATCACATACAGAAAAACAAGTAGCCTCCATCAGCGCAACAGGTGTCAGATTAATCCGATTTGTTACATCACCCACAGCCCATATATTCGGAACTGATGTACGGGAGTATTCATCAACCTACACAGAGGAAAAGTCCAAATTAACAATTAAATTACTCAAAGTTTCAAAGTACACAAAATCCAGAAATTAGTGGCATATTCAGGTGCAGTCTCACCCAGGTTCATAAATGGTTTCTCAAGGAGAAGAAATATGATAAGTAAATTCCAGATGTATATCTCAGCAAGCTAACAGGTAGAGAAAGAACAAATAAAGAAAGAAAATAAACCTTGATGGCTCCAAGTTGATCAACCTCGACACCAGCGGCTTCCAAGTTCAGCCTCTGGGAGTTCGGCCTGCGACCTGTACTCAATTAAAAACCAAGCAGAAGTACAATATGTCAAGTTACCTTCAAACCGAAACAAAATTCAGGATAAAGCTGGATTCCAATAGAGTAAGATAACAACATTGTCTGATTAATGAGCATCCCAATCAAAAGAGAAAAAACATACGACAACATTGTAAGTGAATCATTAGAAGTTTCAGAAACTACATAAATTTTTTTGTTTCGCGCAAAGACATCATCAAGAGAGATATGTGCAAAGAAATGTTTAAATGTGACAAAGAAGATAAGTTTCAATAGGAAAATTATCCTAAATACCTGTAGCAAACAGAACAACATCTGCAATAAGCTCCTCTCCTTTATCAGACACAACTTTTATCCCATCAGCCATTTTACTCAACTGGTTTACATATAATGAAATTGATGAAAACACATGATAGACCAACCATGAGGAAATCAAAATGCACTTCAGGACTTTAGCTTAATTCACCTCCGATAGATTTGTTCCCGGATGCAATCTGATGCCCCTTCCCTCTAGGTTTCTTGCCACAACTGCTCTCATCTCATCATCGAAGCCTCTGCAAGTGGTCAATTTGTTCATTAATCATGGTGGATAGAAAAATATTCCACAGCATGCGAACCTAAAACAATAAATACCATTTGACATCATTTCTGTTATGCAGACGTGTTATAATCCCATTGATCACATAGCAAGTTCATATGTCCATGCTCCAGAAACGCAACCAATAATGTGAGAGAAATGCTACTTGTACCGACTCAGTACATGCATGGTATGTTCACACTGATACATGTTTGTGAGGTGAAAAGAAGGTAGCGTGTCTGTTTGTGAGGTGAAAAGAAGGAAGCATGTGGGACCCAAGGTTGTCCGATCCTACTACAGCCGGATGACATGGATCGAACCTTGGATCTGAATCCCGTAGGATCGCTATCGGATCACGACTCAACTCGTAGAGTCGGTAGAATCGCGACACAATTGCGACTATGTACGATACCAAGTCTTTGTGGCCTTCTCGCTGTTCCCTTGACCTTCCTGTAGCTCCATCATGTCACCGCAGCATCACACAATCTATTCGGAGCCATCAATTTCCCCTATGTGCACCTTCGCATGGCCCGTCGTAGGCTTGCAGCCCTCTGCGCAGCACTGCAATCCTGGATTAAGTTGTCAAGAATCACAAGAGCTCATCGGAATCCTTAGCCCATTCGGCAACAACAGTCCTCGGCCATGCCGCCTTAGATCGAGATCGATGAAGGAAAGGAAACAGCAAAAAAAAAAGATAAAGAGAACAGCTCCATCGAGCCCTTCCTGACTTCTGTACACACTCATCGCCAGATCACTGCTGAACTTTGCGGATGTACCAGATGGGAGAAGTATAGAACAAAGGTCCCGATGGGAGAAGACAACAGCCACACAGAAGCACAGGGGCTGATGGAGTTAAAAAAGAAGTGTGATACGAATCTTATCTTTCCGGGTATGTATAAATATGAACTACTGTTTATTCTTAAAATAAGTAAAAAAAGCTGAACTTCAAGTAATAATTTCATGTATATACAGGTAGATATGGGTCCTACTGTGCTTAGTAACAACATTAGCATGTTTTCCTATACAAGTTTTCATATATAATCCTTATGAACCATTTTTTTAATAATACATTATTTAATTATAATCATATTTAAAAAATCTCATAGGATCATGATTCTATGCTCCATTCCTATGATCTGATCCTGCGGACAAAAAACAATCCCACCTAGGATCATGATCCTGACAACCTTGGTGGGACCCATATGTTAATTATAGTGATTTCTCATCTCTCCTCTGATTGGGTACTCGTCACTAGTATGTACTTAATCGGTGCACACTCTCGGTACATATCATGGTTATCACGGCACCCCGGCGAGGCGAGTCGCCTCCGGGGCGCCTGGACGCCTAGCGCCCGCCTAGGTGACAATTAGGCGACCAATGACTAATCCATTAGCAATACATGCAGTAGTAACAACAATCAACACTAATGACTAATCCATTAGCAATACATGCATGTATTACTCTTGGCTACAAGCAGTTCAACACTACTCAGCCAAGCAACAAGCAACAGCAGCAAATGGGGTTGAATACTGAATAAACATCGACTCCCAGCAAGAAAGAAAACACCGACTGCTGCTGCTGCTAGTACATCACCCTGACTCCCACAGTCAACAAATGGAGGTGAATCTGAATACCGAATAAAGTCATAAACATCAAACTGGCTGATCAGCTCCTCGGCTGCCTGCTAGTACTAGAAGCGGAGAGGGAGGCGATGGAGAGCGGCAGAGGCGAAGGCGCAGGCGATGCAGAGGGGCGCAGGCGACGAAGGTGCAAGCGGAGCGTGGAGGCGCAGGCGGAGCGCGGAGGACCGGAGGCGCATGCCGGGCGCGGGCGAGCAATGAGGCCTGGCCGAGCGGAGGTTGCCAAAGATCGGGCGGAGGGGATGCGAAGGGGGAAGGAGATTATTGGTCGCCGGAGGCGCCGTTGCTGGCGGCGGCGCCGTTCTAGGGTTTCCTCCGCTTCTGCTTCGGTCCACTCGTGAGTCCCCTGACTGCCTGTCTTCCCGACTTCCCTCAAATACCCAGCCTCCGCTCCAGTCCGCTGCCACAACACCAAGACATCCAGGCGGCCGCCTGGCTCTCTTCAGGCGAGGCACTGGGCCATGGCGCCTCCCGTCGGCCGCCTGGACGCCTAGTAGGCGATTAGGCGTCGTCGCCTAGGCGACGCCGTAATAACAATGGTACATATAGCGGTTCTCTTTTTGGAAAGCTAAAAAAAATATCCATCCACATTTCTGTATCGTGTAAATCCACACATGCATTATTCATGGTGGATTTTTTTCATGGCAGGTGTAACATAATAATGGTCAAGCAAAGGAAAAAAGGTACTTGTATTGCTATATAATGAACTTCGCTGCAATGTCGCAGTAGCAGAATCCAGCTTTAGAGAATTATTGAATCAGTTCTTAGGAATCCTTGATTTCTATCTAACACAAAAATAGTCTTGAACGTCCATTTTATTCTATAATGTTGGGAACGTTCAAGATTAAATCGATGTAGAACAGAATAAAAAGTATTTAGCACCAGGATTGGCAAGGAACTAATATGATTGAAAACTGAAAGCAGCAACTATAGTGGCGCATGACTGAAACCTGAACACAAGAACAAAAGTGGCACTTAAACTAGAAACTCATGCTAGCAACTCTAGCCACATGTTAGTACATTGTTTGGGTAAATAATTTAAAATGTTTTGTAGTTACAATGCAGACAACAGATTAAACTAAATACCTTAGAGGAAGTTCTTTTCGATAAAACAAGTCCACCTCTACACCCATCCCTCTCCAGATAGAAGCAAATTCAACAGCAATATACCTGCGACGTACAAACCGCATGAACAGAGATAAGTCAGAAAGAACTGGTAATGGAAGCACGATACATGTTACTTAGATGTACTGTATCACCATACCCGCCACCAAGGATCACAGCACGTTTTGGTAGCTCCTCCAAACTTAAGGCCTCATCTGAAGTAATAGCCAGCTCCTGCAAAAGAGTGTTCTCACAATGTAAGAATAATCCACCAAGAGACATAAAAGACTAACTGAAAATGAAATCAACAACATGAAGCAGCACATAGATGGCTAACTATGATGTGTTAGGATAAAAGGTAATGCTTGCGCCTCACAAACAGGCTCAAACAAAGATGCAAGGTGCCAAACTAATAAGTTTTCAAACTTGTAATGTCAAATCCAGTCATACAGCAGATCATACAGAATTCAACATCTCGAGGTCAATCCAAATGGTTCAGACACACAGGTTGCTGAATGTGAAGGAGCTAATAAACAAGTATCAGTGGCCAACACAACAGACAAGATTACAAAAGCTGGCAGAAAACTTTACTAACCTTTCCAGGTATGTTGACACGTTGAGCTCGGCTGCCAGTTGCTATCAAAATGTGTTTTGCCATGTACCTTTGCTTTGAACCATCTGGCTGGCTAACCTCAACAGTATGGGCATCAACTAAACTGCCTGCCCCTTCAATCATCGTCACACCAGCATTGGCGATGATCCTCTGGTGTACTTCATTTAATCTAACAATTTCTTGAGTCTGCATGGAAGAAAAATTTGAGGATATTGGGGCAGAAAGACATTTATAAAGCGCTCACAAGTAGCGATGAAAACGGATCGGAAACGGACAGATAATGGCTCTAGCATATTTATTTTCATTATTTTTCTCAGATACGGATACGAATACGGATAATCCGGATACGAATACAAATATGAATAATGTCAAATACAGATACAGAGAGAATACGAATCGAAACGATTACGGTCACGGATATTTATCGAAACATGAAAAACCTTTAAATTATACACACAAAATGAAAAAAAAATTGTAACTAGTTTATTTGCTCCAAACATTCATGAAGAACATGTAATGGCCCAAGATTTGTATTCTTTGTTGAATTATGTATTTATGAGCTTTTATGCATTTTTAGCTAATTATTTAAAATATTTTCCTATTAAGGACAATAGTGTTTGAATTTTCTAGAAAATTTAAAAGCTGATAAAATCTTGAAAATAATTTTTTTTTAAAATGTTAGATTGTGTCAGGAACTTTGATTTAATAATTGAAATTTGATTTATGGATTAATTAAATTAGAAAACGATTTTGAAATTCAGAAACTTTTTTGGGCCAAAAGAGTAGTCTTGGCCCAGCCCACGTACATATCCGAATAATCCAGTCCATAAATATACGGATTGTCCGGATCTGGATCTGTATCCGACGGATAGTGAGCTACCGAATCTGTATCCGAAAATTGTCCGGATCGGTCGGAAATTATCCGATCCGTTTTCAACCCTACTGACAAGTCACAAAGAATGTGCTCAGAAAAAAAAAACAAAATTAGGTTTTGGCCTGACCTTATTTTCCAGCAGCTTTTTCCAATTGAAGTTAATATCTCCATTAATCTCCCACCCGAAATTCTTTGAATCCTGCATTTGTAATACAACTGCAGTTAGAATACAGCAAACCAGCATATACCTTAGAAGGATGGTTTTTATTGACACACACAAACTTTGAAATGAGTAGGTTCTCTGAATTCAAGTCCGTAGATAAATTGATGGATTATGGATCAAAAGTTGTATAGCAGCATTCTAATAAATTGAGGAAGGAACGCTATCTAGCAAGTCAATTTCATTCACAGAGCTTAAACAATGATGCTTCCAACCCGATTTTCGGTATCAACAACAGTTGAGTTGCATAGGACAATAAGACCACTTGCCTCAAATTCTCCCCAGAAAGATGCACCATACACAAGTATCTTTTTAGGAACGCAACCACGAATCACACACCTAGTACAACAATGAGCTCATAGATTTAGAATGTAACAGCATCCCCAAGCAGGAATAGCTAGACGTTTAAGTGTTCAACAACAGGAATGCACAAAATTAACGGGAGATTCTTACGTCCCGCCGTGCCCTCCTTGCCAATCCGAGCTAATGGGGTGGAAGGGGAGCTCGCAAATCGCAACCTGCACCAAATCCCACAACCAATCAAATTGCACGCAAACAAACCCAATATACTCATACGAACACGATTGCTTACATACGCGTGGTAGGACCAAAAAACTCGGCGGAGGAGAAAGAAGAGGGGGGCAGTGAGGAAAGAGAAAAAGCAACCTTAGCTCCGAAAGACGCGGAGGTGCGAGAGCCGCGAACGCCGCCGCTCCCCGCGCCGATCACGAAGAGATCGTAGTCGTGGTTCTCGCCGTCGGCGACGGCCATCTCCTCGTCCTTGAGCATCTTCCTCGCCATGGATTTCGGACGCTATAAAACCCTAAGGCACAAGAGTCTCCCTAAGAACTTTCGATCCAAATACGCAAATCAACACCACAGCAATAACACTAGAGGAATTTAGTTCCAAATTAAGCTACGGACGGTAACCCGAAACTAAGATGAAACGGTTGCGATTTGTGAGGCCAAAACGGTGAGGCTCTAGATCATTCTAGAGAAGTCTGGAAGAAGAGGTGGGAAGGGCGCATGCCTGGAGCCAGAGACGGCTAGAGAGCGGGCGAAGAAGGGAGGGGAGCAGCAGGGGAAGAGGCGGAGGACGGGGGCGAGGAAGAGGGCAGTCGGGGACGCGATTTGTGCAGCCCGAATCGCCTCCCCACTTCCACTGCTACCGACGGCGGCAGAACACCTCGGAGTTGTTGGACTTTGAGCCAAGCAGGTTGAGGCGGCTACTTGGTTTGTAGAAAAGTCCATCCACTTTGCCTATTTTTAGTCTACTTCGTCTGTCGCCTTACTGCCATATCAATATGTGATTTTCTTTTTAGTGGTACTCTTTCTTAGTTCTCGAGAGTTGTTTCTATACATTATTTTTTAAAGTTGTATAAATATTCAGTTATAAATGAATACTAGATAGTAATTATTTATCTCTTCGTTTGCTTTAAGAATTGTGCAAATAATAACCCTGCTATAGTTTGAAGAATCCCTGAAAGGGCAGCATGGCCACGTGTTATCCGAGCTGGCTCGGATCGCGGCTTGGCTCGAGCCGCGAGCCGAGCTGAGAAAATATTCACGGATGGGTCCTTTTTTTATTTATAGATAGGTCCTTTTTCAGAAAACAAAATTACAATCGAGTCCTTGTCTGTAAAAAAAATTAAAAATAGGTCCTTCTTCCCAAAAAAAGAATATATATTACGTTTTGGCCCTTTATGCGTTTTTGAGGCTTGCGCTCGGGTCCTTTTCCACAAAAAAAATTACGTCTAGGTCCTTTTACTTTACGAATAGGTCCTTTTTTCAAAAAAAAATATCACACTTTGGTCCTTTATGCGTTTTTAATGCTTGCGCTAGAGTCCTTTTCTGCAGAATCAAAATTACATTTAGGTCCTTTTCCGTCGGTAAAAAGAACACGTACGGATCCTTCTTCCAAAAAAACATATATTTTTTCCCGCTTTTTTTTACCATTACGTTTAAGCCTTTTTCCCGAAAAAAAAACTCAACTTTCTCATGTGGAGAGCGGCGCCCGCGGCGTGGCACGCCGCGTCCAAGTTCCAAGTTATATTGAGAGTTGATGCATCTCTTTTTTAATACAATTGAGTTGGTATGTATTGCCTACTGGTGTAGGATAGATACCACACGACCCTTGCTAAAAAATAAGAGTGTTGAAATGCTTTTTCTTGTTGGCAGCTAGGCGATCCGGTGTGGAACTACCGACATGTGTGTGCATTTAGTGGGTAACCACGTGTCGGTATTGGGTCATTCCAATAAATTCTAAACGTGTGTATGAGACAGACACGCGTATGTACGGGTGGTGTGGTACGAGTCCTTGTTCTAAAAAAAATAAATGTATTTTCCTATTATGTTGTTTGAGTTAGATAGACATAAAACCTAGACATTTCAAATTTACAAGCTTCAAATCTTATTATTATTTTTTGAAATTTGGTTAGGAGATCAAGCATCCACCGTAAGGAGTGGGCACCTGTGTTCAAGTCACAAATCTTATTAATTTGAGGGTTAGTAATCATTCAGATAAGCATCAGGGTATTATACTGATCCATCGACACAGGAAAAACAATCTAACACCGTAATTCGGTGTTAAGTATTAATAACACAAATCACTTGTACACTTCGTACGGGTTGAAAAGCCTGAAATCAAATCCTACACTGACACATAACAAAATTGAAACTTGTATCACATTGTACATCAATGTTGGTAAAAATTAGAGTAATGCAAGCTGCTGAAAAACAAAAAAGATAGAACCACCATTATGCTTCAGTTCGCTCATCTAGCACCTTCGAAAAAATTATGCATTCATGCATCCAACTGAAGGACACTATGAAGAAAAATAATTTGTCAAAAATGAGTGATTATGATAAAATCCCTTATGGCATAACAGCAATGACGAAATACATATCTGAAAGTCATGGCAAACATTTTTAGGCATGAAGAAACGTGTATCTGTTTCAGTGAGAATTTCTAATCAACAGATGCTGTTTATAAAGGAAAAAAAAACAAATCAACTGCTTCAGTTTTAACAATGCCACGTGATGCCAGAATGCAAAACAACAGGAGTGATATGTAAATTGGAGACAATATAGGCATTTAGTTTGATGATAAATTTGTCTTACAAAATTTTACCAAAATTTGGTCACCAAATTAGCTATAAATGTTTTGGCTGAAGATTGACAATAAGGGTCTGTTTATTTTTGCTTTGGATTCTCTAAAAGCTGATTCTGGATTGTGGTTGTAGAGAAGCTGATTCTCAAAAATCTCGAATCCAAAAGCACATATGAAGTAGATTGTGAATTCTAGTGTATATGAGTGGGCTGGATTGTAAGAATCAATTTCTAGGATCAGACTGTTTATTTTTTATTCTGCTTTTCAGGCCAAAATCTATAATCAAAAGCAAAAACAAACAGATCCTAAAATGAACTAGAGAATCAAATGAGAAGAGAATCTTATCAAAATTTGATAGTAAACCAAATAATTACTAAATGTGATTAACACTACTAACATTTTGGTAAAACAAGCCTTGCTAACTATTGAAAGCAAACAAATGGACTCTTGGACTTCCAAGTTTTGACCAGGCCTTAGCAGCCGTTAGGTATGGCATTAGTTAATACTAGTTGTTAGTACTGCGAGCTTACATCACCAGTGACATTTGACGCAATGCTTCATGCGGTTATGCGGGCCGGTGGATCCTTGCGTCTGATTTATCTCCAAAGTTTGGCATGCAGTTCGTGGCAAATCAACGAAATGAAACCAGAACAATACCGAAACGATTTATGAAATTATGTGCTTGATTTGTCTTGCCATTTGTGTTTCAGACGGGAGAATCCTCTTTTTCATTCGCCAGGGCCTCTCTTTTCTCTACCAGAACAGGGGATGATGCAGCTTGATCAGTCAGAGAGCAGCAGCTGTTATGTTAACTTGTGCAACAAATCGCACTTTTGTTGGTAGAAACATTCCCTTCTCGTAATACTACCTTCTACTAAACCTTGCAGACTTCCTTGCCTCACATGCATTTGAGCTGTTCGGTAAGCCGGCTCGCCGAGCCGGCTAAAAAAAAACGTCCGGGTTCTTTTTCGAAAAAAAAATTACGTATAAGTCTTTTTCGGGAAAAAAATTACAATCGGGTCCTTTTTCTCGAAAAAGAATATATATTACGCCCATGCCCTTTTTGCATTTTTAGGAGTAGCGCTCGGGTCTTTTTTGGGAAAATTGAAATTACGTTTAGGTATTTTTTTGTAAGAAAAAAATACGTTCGTGTCCTTTATTTTTTTGGAAAAGAAAATTATGCATTACATTTAGGTCCTTTTTTCGCTTTTCTAGCATTACGTTTAAGCCCTTTTGCGGAAAACACAAAATTCTTTTTAGATCCTTTTCGCGCGTTTTCTCGATTTACTTGTGTATGGAACGTCAATCGCGCGTTTTCTCGATTTTCTCGCGTGAAAAACGACGCCCTCGGTGTAACACACCGCGTATAAATTTCTAGTGTTTTCGAGAGATCAACGTTTCTCTTCTTTGATCCGGAGTAGCGCTATCTATGAATATGTGGTGCCCGTGAAATGCAAATTGGGCCGCGTGGCTGTTCCTGACGTGAACTTCCATTCAATGAATTTAGACAGGACAAAGAAAGTCATGCCGCGTGTCTGTTCCTGACGTGAACTTCCATTCAATGAATTTAGATATGTTTAATGGAGTATAGCCTTTTAAAAACCGTTTTTTTATTTTCTGAGTTGAAAAGTTTTTTGGTTTTAGATTTTTTTAGTTATATATAACTTTTGACTTATATCAAAAATCACTTAAAAGCTAAGCTATTTAGGTCATGTTTGTTTCGGCTTTTGCATTGGTTTAAAAGCAGGAAAGCCAAAGTCGAAACAAACGACTGACTTTTAAGCCAAGCTTGAAAAAAGAGAAATTTTACCGTGGATTAGTAAGTAGTGGCAGTAGAAATCAAATCTAACCATTCATTCCTCAAGGGTATTTTAGACTTTTCCTATCAATTCATTAGGGATATTTTAGATTTTTTCTAATTCGTTCACAGTTTTGAATTCATTGAATACCTGGTGATCTTCAGAGGCTTCTTTTCCATTCATCAGGATCACAGGACGTGTTTTACCGTAGAGAACAAATAGTATGACGGAATTTTTTACCCTTTTATCCCTCTTTGAATTTTACTACCAATACTATAGGTGATAGTATAATTAGATCTAAATTGATTTCAACCATTAGATTTAAAGGAATGGACGGCTTATATTAATTTTAATCCACTGTAAAAGAGCTCTAAAAAAACAAAAAGCCTCCATATAACTATAAGCCAAAAGTCAGGTGAGAGGTGTTTTTTTTGGGGTTTTTTGGGATGAAATAACTCTTTATCATTGGGAGTCTCCAAAATTATCCACCAAATGCCATCGTATATAAACTCAAGAATCCTTCTCCCATCTCCTCATTTCTCCCCGTCTTCTCTCACTCCCCTATGCGACAAGCCTTCTCCCTCCGCCGCTCCGGTCTCTGCCATCTTCGACCTCCTCCCTCCTCAGCCTCCTTTCTCCTCCACCGACCCGGATCAAGTTGATAAATAATTATGCTCAGAATGAAGTTTGATCTCAAGATTAATCTATATTTTTCAATACGACATTCGGTGAAAAAAAGTATAAAACATTTGTATTAGATAAATCAGAACATAAGAAAAGTCCTTATAACTTTAAAGGGTATTTCAAACTTTCTAGCAATAAGCTATACCCAGGGTTCACAAAACCGAATTTCGAAAAATAGTTCGAAATTCGAAAACTGTCAAAAACCAAAGGGTTAAGAAATAAAAAAATTCAAAAAATCGAAAACCATTCGGTTTTTCGCAAGAAACCGCTCGGTTTTTCACGAAAAACCAACAGTCGATTGAATGTTCTTAAGAAACGGTTTTCGAGCGAAAATCATGGTTTTTCAACGGTTTTCGACGCATAATTTTTTTCTTCAAAATTTTCAATTTTTTTAAATTTAAATTAAAACGGTTTACCGAGCGGTTTTGGATATCGAACCGCAGCGGTACGCTCGAAAACCACAGTTTTCGCTGGTTTTGTGAACCCTGACTACACCATCCAACTTATCAAAAAGTTAGGATACCAAACAATATGTCTTGGCTTAAAAGCAGACAGCTTAAAAGCTCGTTAAACCAAAAAACTAGCTTTAAACCAAAAGCTAAAAAGTCTAAACCGAAACAAACAGACCTTAAAAGAGCTTATTGACTTTTTAGAAACTGAAGTTTGACAAAGAAAGTCCTGCAAACCAGGAAGCAGGACTAGACATGCAAAGATGCAGCGGCAATCATTTATTATTACTACTAATCATGTAGTACATGCTACTGTTCTTGCTGTTACAGCGTGGACGAACAGCAAGCTCGATGAACAGTAACCGTGCGTGGTGAACAATACGTGCTGAACAGTGACTGTGCACAATGAACGGTACGTGCGATGAACAGTGCCTTGCGCTCCAAACAACAGTCCAGAATAGAATGAAAAGTTTTTCTCTTCTTATTCATTTGCACAAATGCTTACATATATATAGAGGAGATAATGACAGTTTAATAGTATATAAAGACACCTCTTAAAAGAGACACCCCTTAAGAAGTGGCATCTATTTGCCCATAACAGTATTTCTTAACACTTCCTCTTGGGCAAATAATATAGCCTTCATGTACTTTGATAAACTCCTCTAAAAACCCTATGGAAAAAATATAAGAAAATTATCTTATAATTATATGCCATCTAAAACTCCTTTAAAACCCAATGGGGAAAAATAAGGAGAAACTTATGGCATAAGTTTACATTCAATGTTGTCTCATTAAAAACCTTTTATGAGAAACCATTTAAGTAAAACTCATAAAGGAAAAGAGTGCAACATGTATTAATTCAATGTTCAGCTCCCCCTGAACCTTGCAACTCTCGAAGCCGTTTCATACCGACCCCCTTAACACATTTTTGGAATGAGGATGTTGGTAAAGATTTGGTGAACAAATCAGCCAAATTTTCACATGACTTCGTTTGCAAAATATTTATCTCGCCACTCTTTTGAAGTTCGTGAGGATAAAATAGCTTAGAAGCAATATGTTTTGTTATATTACTCTTTATATAGCCTGTTTGCATCTGGGAAACACAAGCAGCATTATCTTCATAGATAATGGTAGGAGATTCCAATGGATTAATACTATATGACCTTTGTATGTGGTTAATCATTCTGCGAAGCCATACACATCCACGTGATGCTTCATATAATGCAATTATTTCAGAACGATTAGTGGAAGTGGCTACCAAAGTCTGTTTACAAGACTTCCATGATATAGCCGTACCACCATATAGAAAAATAAATCCAGTCTGTGACTTGGCACTGTGGGGATCAGACAAATAACCAGTATCTGTGTATCCAATTAAAGTCATATCTTGATTTCTTCGAAACATCAAACCAAGATCTTTTATACTATTAAGGTAACTGAGGATTTGTTAAACACCAACCAAATGCCTTTTTGTTGGTGATGCGTTGTATCTAGCCAATAGATTGACTGCAAATGCAATGTCAGGTCTGGTGCAATTTGCAAGATACATTAGTGCTCCTATGACACTAAGATATGGAACTTCTGATCCCAATATCTCTTCATCCTCTTCCCTAGGTCTGAATAGGTCTTTATCCACGTCAAGAGATCTCACAACCATAGGTGTTTTCGTTTGATATGATTTATCCATATTGAATTTCTCCAATACTTCTGGATATATGCAGACTGGTGCACAAATGTTCCTTCAGGAACATGCTCAAGCTGTAAGACTAAGCAAAATTTGGTCTTGCCCAAATTCTTCATCTCAAATTCCGTCACAAGATGATTACTTGCTTCATCTATGTCACTTGTGGTTCCGATGATATTCAAATCATCAACATATAGTGAAATAATACAAAATCCACTTTGGGATTTCTTTATGAACACACATGGACAATCATCATTATTAGAGTATCCTTTCTTCAAAAGAAACTCACTTAGTCTGTTGTACCACATCCTTCCCGACTGTTTTAATCCATATAGCGACTTTTTCAACTTGACGCTATACATGTTGCGATTTGCATTAGGATTCGGAATTTTAACCCCTTCAGGTACTTTCATGTAAATATCTGAATCCAATGACCCATACAAATATGCGGTCACTACATCCATTAACCGCATTGATAATTTCGTATTCACTGCCAAAGATATTAGATATCGGAATGTTATTCCACTCATAACAGGAGAGTATGTCTCATCGTAATCGATGCTAGGTCTATGCGTGAACCCTTGGGCTACAAGCCTCGCTTTGTATCTCACCACTTCATTGTTTTCATTTTTTTTGGACGAAAACCCATTTGTTTCCCACAGGAAACACTTTAGGAGGAGTTGGTGTTACCGGACCAAATACCTCCCTTTTATTAAGCGAGAGCAATTCTGCTTTAACTGCTTCCTTCCATTTGACCCAATCTGAGCGCTTCATGCACTCTGCCATGGTCTTTGGTTTTGGATCTAGTTGAAGGCTCTCAGCAATTTTTGAGGCAAAATGTATGTCGACAATTGTAGTATCTCTTTTATATAATTCTCCTGAATTGACATAATTCGTGGAAATTTCTTCATTTATATCTTTTAACTTATCGAGATTTCTTACACCCATGGACTCTTCGTGATTTCTCATAACAAAGGAGTCTAGGGGTTCCGATGTCCCAACATCTAAATTTGTGCGCACTTTGATGTCGGGTTTACCATACCTTCGATGGTTCTCAACCTCATGTTGAGTTTCTTTTACTGATTCAAGTATTGCACCTTTAGAAGGATTCTATTTCTCCGGACGTCTTCGCGGGACTAAATCCCTTTTATCCTGAATTCTCCCCTCTTCTTCTCATTAGGGGCAAGAGTAGTTTTTTGAGGTACCTCCACTCTTTCTGGTACATTGATTGCGGGTATGTATGATTTTGTAACACGCTTATAATTAGTAAATGCATCTGGCAGATTATTTGCAATTTGTTACAAATTTATTATTCTTTGAACTTCCAATGCAGATTCTTTAGTATGTGGATCTAAGGATTGAATGCCTGTGACATTCCAGTCTATTTCTCGGCATTCTTCGTGGTACTTATCTCCCCCTAATGCCGAAAAATTGTCCTCATCAAAAATACAATTAGCATACCGAGTTGTAAACAGATCCCCTGTTAATGGCTCAAGGTATTTTATTATTGACGGAGAGTTATACCCCACATAGATCCCCAACTTTCTATGAGGACCCATCGATGTACGCTGTGGTGGTGAAATCGGTACGTATACTGTGCAACCGAGTTTTCGTAGATGGGAAATACTTGGTTCATTTCCACGTACTAACTGCAACGGGGAGACCGTGTGATATGCAGTTGGTCTTATTTGGATTAGTTCTGCGGCATGCAAGACCGCATGGCCCCAACAATTTGTTGGCAACCTACAATTTTGTAAAAGAGATCTGGCAATTAATTTGATCATCTTTATCAAAGATTCTGCTAGGCCATTTTGTGTGTGGACATATGACACAGAATGCTCCACATTAATGCCCAGAGCCATACAATAGTCATTAAATGCCCTTGATGAAAATTCAGCGGCATTATCCAATCTAATGGATTTGATTTTATTTTCTGGAAAATTGGCTCTTAACTTAATTACTTGGGCCATTAATCTAGCAAAAGCATGGTTTCGTGTGCTCAACAAACACACATGTGACCATCTTGTAGAAGCATCTATTAAGACCATAAAATATCTAAATGGCCCGCTTAAAGGCTGAATAGGTCCACAGATGTCACCTTGAATTCGTTCCATAAAATTCAGTGACTCATCTTTCACTTTGAGGTGTGATGGCCTCAATATCAATTTCCCTTTAGCACAAGCAGTGCACATGAAATCTTCTGATTTCGGGAAATTGAAAGTTCTAATATTATGGCCAACAGAACTTTGTACAATTTTTCGCATCATCCCCATACCAGGATGACCTAGGCGATCATGCCAAATCTTGAATTTGTCAAGATTTTGAAAAATTGTTTTGAATGCAATATGTGGTTCAGGTTTTATGTATGTGTAGTACAATCCGGATGAATATGAAGGAAGTTTTTCAACCACTTTTTTCCGTAGCCATCAACTTGAGTGAGGAAAATATATTCATCGTCTCTCTCACTAGTAGTTTCCATATGGAAACCATTAAGACGGATATCTTTAAAACTTAGTAGGGTACGATTTGATTGAGGATACAACAGAGCATCTTCAATCGTTAATTGTGTACCCATAGGGAGAACTATGATGGCTTTTCCAGTGCCAACAATTAGATTATCGCTTCCAGCGATAGTCATTATATTTCCACTTTTCTTTGTCAAAGTCTGGAAATATTTTTTTTCCCTTAATATTGTATTTGTGGTACCACTGTTAAGAAGACAGATTTCTTCCTCCATCGGATTGTGCCACCAAATTCTATAATAAAGAACATGATTAGTAACTCAATATAGAACAAGTACATCAATATATATTGTATGTCTACAAATACAATATGTGATTATATAATATTATTACAATACCCATGTTCCTATAGAACTTATTTAACTGAAAAATATACAACATATATGTA
The DNA here is from genome assembly GCA_036346275.1 of Otatea glauca. Taxonomy (NCBI): domain Eukaryota; kingdom Viridiplantae; phylum Streptophyta; class Magnoliopsida; order Poales; family Poaceae; genus Otatea; species Otatea glauca. The sequence goes on from JAYEVK010000094.1 coordinate 194,149, forward strand.
GAACAATTATGACTAGCTATTTTACATGAGGGGATAATTAGGAGACTACACGGTGTCTCCAAACAGATCTTGGGAAGTATATTCAACCATATCATCTGTTTTTATGAAGTTGTCTTCCTTCAGTTGGACCATCTTTTGGTCTTTGACGTTCATAGTGTCGGGGATCGGTCATCCTGACAGGTGTCTAGGCCCCCTCTGGGGCTTTAGACCGTCCTCCCCCAAGCTCAGAGGACTGTTCCCGAGCTCGGGCGAGGGTGGTCCCGAGCTCGGAAGACTATTCCCGAGCTCGGGCAAGAGCTTCCCCAAACTGCTGCAAACCTCGACGACCTCCTCGACCTCGGCACCCCCGGTCCAGACTTCAATGTAATAGATCTCCTCTTTTATGTATGGATGACCTCTATCCCCTGCGTGGGAACTAGGGTCAACCACTCTTGTCAGTCCCCCTGCGTGGGAACTGGGGTTAACTGCTCCCGTCAACTCACAAACGGCCACCTGACGTCAGCCTCGGGATCAGCGCCGGGAGCTTATAAAGCGCCCGACTGCCCCGGTCGGAAGGAGATCCAGCATCCAAAGAACCGCAACGGTAATAAGATCGCATAAGGCAACACACCAAGAAACCTAAGGGGAACGCGCAGATACGTCTGCGGCAACACTTACACATTCCACCGTTCGCCGCGCCACCCTCGGCAGCGGGCTCCCCCTGTAGTTCTCTCCCGAGGAGCTCTTAGACATCTTTCGCCTATGGGCAAGACTGGAGTAGAGCTGTTACCCGACCTAGGAGGCTCGAACCAGTATAAACTTTGTGTCCCCTGTTTGCTCGTCCTTCTTCCCTGTGTTGCACGTCTCCTAACCCCTCTTCCCGGACGAACGCGACTCTGGGCCTCACCCCTTCGTGCGATCCTTCCCCCACTTTTTGCGGTCGACGGTCCCGATCGTCGACACATAGCAATATCCTTTGATCCCATTGTTAGATCTTTGTCTGCGTGTGAAGCTAAGTGAACTTCAACATTGTCCCCTTTATGCTTCTTGCCTTTGCCCATAGATTGTTGATACAACTCAATCAAATGTAGAGTAGTTCGACATTCTTTGGCATAATGTCCTTTACAGCCACATTTATAGCAAAGGCTTGATTTTCCTTAGAAAAAATTATTTTTCCTCTTTTCCTTGCCTTTGAATTTCTGCATATTCTTGGATTGCCACTTTCCCTTTTTCTTCTGGCGCATCTTACACCCATGGCTACTACTAGCCCCCTGAGTATTGGCATGTGCTTCAGGAACTGCCATTGCCCCTGTAGGGCGAGTATGATGATTCTTCATGAGAATTTCATCATGTTTTTCTGCTTGAAGCAGAGTATATATCAACTCAGAGTATTTAGTGTACATCTTTTGGCGATACTGTTGTTGAAGTACACGCATAGAAGGGTGGAAAGTGCACAATGCTTTCTCTATTAATTCAGCATCACCAATTCTTTGGTCACAGAATTTCAGTTTAGAATTTATTTTATGTACAGCTGAATTATACGCAGCCACAGACTTGAAGTCCTGGAAACGTATAAGTGCCCATTCTCTTTTAGCTTCTGGTAACATGACTGATTTATGTTGGTCATATCTCTCTTTTAGGGAGTTCCACAATTGAAGTGGATCTTCCTCGATTAGATACTCAGCCTTTAGATCTGAGTAGAGGTGGTGTCGAATAAAATGCAGAGCTGCATACTTTGCAGTTTGTACTACAGGCGGGGCATCAGGTTGAGGTTCTATGATTGTAACACCAAGACCTCGACCTATCAAACTTATCTTCATATCCATTGCTCAAGTCAGATAATTGCTGCCATCCAAGGCGAGCTCGGCAAACTCCTTTTTGGAGATATCTGCCATGTCCTACATGAAATGATCATGCAACATATAGTCAATTTACTTGAGAGTAAATTGCATAGCATGAAATGTATTTCAGTAAAAATCATGTGAAAATATTCTCGGAAGAGAATAGGTTTAGACCTTTAATATAGGACATGTGACTAAATCGCTGCTAATGTCTTGGACTCCACTCCTCATGGAGTGGGCGACACTACAGTCGCAGCCAAAATCATAGACTATGTACTATAAGAGATTGGTTATACACGTTGAAGGTAATCACCATATTGTAATACAACATGGTGTAGACCTCGCAGCAGTGGGCGAGTAACTCGCTGCTATTGGCATGGACTCCGTCTCATAGAGAACGGGCGACACTACAGTCGCAGCCGATGCCATATACTCTCTTGCCTTGTGCTTTTATCAAAACTTATAGAAAAGGTAATCACCATTTTTCTAGCATTTTGCATGATATTTCTGCGAATTATTTAAGCAAGTAGAAGGCTTAAATAATTAAATGAGTCAGAAAATATTATATTTCGGGAAAAATGCTAAAAAATGCCAAAATATTAGCTGTCAAACAGTAACATTACTGAGGTAATATTAAGATGCAGAAATGCACATTATTATACTGCATAAACCTGAGGGTCTAAATGCAGATAAACATAATTAAAATGGCTATTTACAGAATTTGTACAAAACCCGAGGGCTTTTCTAATTATTTTCTAAAGCGAGGGAAACTAAATTCGGCTGGAAAAATAATTTCACAAAAACCAGAGGGCTTATTTGCAAAATGGTCGAAGGCCTTTAAATTCTCAGCCGAATTGGGCTAAAAAGCCCGTTAAGAACCAGCGACTAGGGTTTCTAACCCTAGCAACCATGGGCGGCGCCGTCGATTCGTTGCTTCGGTTGCCACATCCGCGCCTTCGACCTCCCCATGTGAGAAGACAAGCTGACGGCGACTGCAGATCGCGCCGCACTCCATCGCGCGCTCGGGCTTTGCCGCCTCCGCGACATCAGACACCTTTGCCTTTGCGGGCTCGTGCGCCACCACCGTCGTGACCTCGGGTCCCGTCGCCTTTGTGGGCTCTTGCTCCACCGTCTGTGCGCCGTTTGCGCCAAGGGGTATCACATCCCCCATGACCGCATCAGCCACCACCGTCGCCTCGGCTAATCCATGGGGGACCACGTCCCCAACGGTTAGTGCTGCATCAAGTGGCACCACGGCCCCCCTGGTTTCCACAACCACTGGCGATCCGTTGATCAAGCCATGATAATGCTGAGCACAACGTCGCAGATGTCGAGCCAAGCGTGAGCGCCAACGGCGGTTTCTTGTTCGGCGAGTTGGCAGAAGTAGAGAAGGAGGAATGCGAAGAATTGCCGTCTCCAAGTTCATGATGCAGGTAAGTACGTTGGAGACGTCATCATTGTTCTGTGCCATAGATCTTACCTTGTGGCCTTGCCTAGGGAAGAACGAACGTCGCTGATAACGTGTTACGGAGCGGATGAACAGTAACCTCGATGAACAGTACGTGACAATGACCGTTGCGCATGATGAGCAGTGCCTTGCGCTCCAAACAACAGTACATGATAGAATGAAAAGTTTTTCTCTTCTTATTCATTTGCACAAATGCTTACATATATATAGAGGAGATAATGACATTTTAATGGTATATAAAAACACCTCTTAAAAGAGACACCCCTTAAGAAGAGGCATCTATTTGCCCATAATTGTATTTCTTAACACTTGCCAGGAGTTGCATGTCAAAAATAACTAGCGTGAAAATTGAAGATGCCAACTCATCAGAACCAAGTCAACTTTGCCTTGAACTTTGATAGCATGGGAGCATTATGCATTCAAATTGAAAATGCCCTTGCAGTATGTTACAGGTCTGTCTATTGATGTTGCATACATATAACTAGTATGAATCACGCGCTACACTACGTTGGAATTGATAGCAAAGGATCTAGGGATGGTACGATGGAAATTAGGCAGTGTCTGCAAAGAAACGCAATGTTATTTTAAGCATATTATTTAGGAAGTCGCTGCAGACAAAAATGAAAGTATCATGTAGGGAATAACTTATTCTGGATACGGTGTAACTTTGTAAATTTTGGTGAAACAATTGTTTCATATGAACTTGAGTTTATTTAGCATCCTAGTAGTATGTCTGGCAGATTGTGTGTGCAAGGAATTTATAATATTCGTAGACAGATAGCGTGCATGCTGTTAAGGATATATTGCTTTATATAAATGATTACCTTATATAGGCTTTCCATATACAGTATTGCCTTATATAGATTTTTCTTTTGTACCCTCATATACTCTATATATTCTGGCCATTTGCCTCATATTGAACACAACAAGTGCTATTCATAACATGGTATCAAAGCGAGGTTTTTAGGGTTAGGGTTTACTGGCGTGCACTTGTGTCATCCCTAGCCATCACCTCGTTTCTTTCGCTGTTGCTGCCCCGGGAGAAGAAATCTCCCCTCCCGGGCGGCCTCCTCCTTTCGATCTACTACATCTATTGTTGCGCCGGCCTCCATCGCGCTTCATTGCCGTGGCTCCTCGCGGTGCCTCCGACTGCCCACGCAGCTTTACTCCCCGGTTCTGTCGTTGTCAGACGTCAGCGCCATCAGATCTGCATCGACCGCCGATCGCTTCCACGGATCGCATCTTTGCCTCAGCGCGACACATCGGCTCGGTCGGCCTTGCCTCGCCGCCTCGCTCAGATCTCGCCGGCCGTCCCAGCCGCTCGCTCGGCCACATGTGCCGTCCGTCCGTCAGCGACACACTCTCCGCTCGCCGAACCTCCAGGGCGACCGGGGAAAAGGGGCGGTTCGATTCGTGTTTTGCTGCTGGCTCCCTCCCGGCGCCACCTTCGCGGCTGCCGCTACCGCCGCCATCGGCCGCAAGCGCTGGCTCGCTCGTCCACTCACCTCTGCGCTCCGGCTCTTCACTCTTCGGCCAGACCCACCTCCATCCGCGGCCACCCTCTGCACGATCGTGCCCGAGCTCCTCCGGTCGCCCATGAAGAGTCTTCCCAAAGCCAAAGCTTGGATCTTTTTGAAGTGTGAGAGGATTTGAAACAAATCTCAACGCTCTATTTGATTCCGGTTGGGTTCTCTTGGCTCTGGCTCCAAAGCAGCTTCAGCTTCTTCGGCTTGGTCGTCTTTTTGTCGGTTTCATTCAGCTCGAATCGGCTCTGGCTTATTTTGTCGATTCTTGGCTGATCCGGCTCTGGCTCTCGGCTTGGCTCCTGCTCTTTTGGCTCTGATTTTCGGCGGCTCGGCTCACTCCAGCGACTCGACTCTTTAGCTCTCAGCTCGACTCCTACTCTTTGGCTTCGGCTCTTCGGCTCGACTCCAGCTCTTTGGCTTTCCTTTGAGTTTTTTATTTTTAGTTCCATTGCGTCCATCCAAGTTCTTAGCATCTTGCTCTTTCGTTAGCTCAGCTCTTTTTATCGGCTCGACTCTTTTTGTTGACTCGGCTTGTTCTGTCGACTTTGTTGACTAGGCTCCTTCGTCGATTCGGCTCCTTCGTCGGCTTTCCATCATCGACTCGGCTCCTCCATCGGCTCTTCTTCATTGATGGCTTTTCAAAAGTTGGATGCTACAACGACTACTTGAAGATCAGGATTTTGGATTTTTTTCTATTTTAGTGTCAACCTTTTCAAATACAATGCTATTGCATATAACTTGCATTCGTGGGGGGGGTGGGGGTGTTAAGGATATATTGCCTTATATAGGATTTCCATATACAGTATTGCCTTATATAGACTTTCCTTTATACCCTCATGTACTCTATATATTCTGGCCATTGGCCTCGTATTGAACACAACAAGTGCTATTCGTAACACATACAAGGAATTTATAATATTCATACACAGACAGTAAAACACCTAGCCTTGGAGGAGCATGTGCAGTAGACATTTCAGGCATTTCAGATTGAGTATCCCCTACAGAAGCACGGGAGATGTTAGGAGCATCAGACTCATTATGTTCTTCCTTCTCAGGATTAGTTTCGAGGAGGTTGGCCTGGGCCTCAGGTACATGAGACTCAATATTTGCTTTCTTTAGGAAAGACTTGAGACACATAGGTGCAGCGCAAATAAAAATCCCTTCCATCATTTTCACACCCTGAATCTTCCGAATATGCTCGTCACAACTGCAGAAATAAGTAAATAAAAGTCTCAGACCAAGCTGATCTTAACCAAAAAGCAGTTATCAATGTTAACTAAAATTTTGTCATTCGAAATACAATATTTCCAGGGTAGAAACCTATAATTGCTTATGCAACATTTGATTGTGTTTTAAAGGGGTACAGCAACATGATATAAAGTAAACTTACATGACATATCACTGTTTAACCAAAGAACATAGCTATTGATGCTAATGATCAGCACAACCCATGGATATAAACAACAATACACCAGGATAGCAGAAAATGAGTTAACAAAACGCAAAGTATGCAGAGGTTATTAATAGTACTGCACCAAACATATGCATGTTAATATATCACATGAGCTACCTAGGTGCAACTCCTCCATTAAGAATAAAATAACATCCTAAGAAAAGAAACGCATATGAAATTATGAATCAATGAAAGCTCAGAGTTAATTCACTTTCGCCAGCTCTATCACGTTATACTCATAAATCACCGAGTTTGCTGGATGTGAAAGACTCACCAACAATTCAAGGTCTTTATTTGTCAAAAAAATGCAAGGTCTTCAAAACACACACAATGGAAGGCAGAGGCTCATGTCATTGGCCAATCTCACCACTCTAGAACAATAAGCAGATAAGGCCGCTAATCCTCTGTCTCCACTCTCCACTGAACTTTCTAGTGTCATTCATTCATTTTTCCCTAAACAAAATGGAACTGTTGGGGCAATCGATACCTTGCAAAATTAGTTATATAACACCCAAAATGTGTACCTAACTTCAGAGAGCATGACATGTGACTTTTAGCTTCTTGGGTTAAATGCTATCAGCTAGATGAAAGTAAAATTTGGGAAAAAATTATTGATTTTAAATACAAAACCCAAAGTCGTAATATCTTTTCCTCTCCTGATGATAATGTCTCACCTTTTTGAAAGGTTGTTCTATGGGCTAGCAAGACTGCTAAGGGGTTGGCTATAGATGGCAGGTTCATTTTTGGAAAGATCATTGGGTGGCTATCAGCACTGGGCACTATATTTTCTGGTTAATGAAAAGGGAGCCACGATTGCAGATGCTTGGGATGGTATTGACTTAAAATTCACATTCAGGAGATGTGTGGATGCTAGACTACTGAACCTGTGGTGGGAAGTAGTCAGCATTGTTCATTCTATCGTTTTTACCCATGAGGAGGATTATATAAGTAAAGGCAAAAAAAAATTTAATTTGGTCTAAGCAAAAAAAAAAGAAAGAAAGTAGGAAGTATAATCAATCCATAATAAATTGAACACTTAGAACAAATTGATGAGTAGAGTAATGAACTAAAGATAGCTGTTTCCTAAATTGATCAACAACACTGCACAAACACATACAGTAAAGTGTTGTTCTAGGTAGGAATTGATACAATGAAATACAAAAGTGTAGGCATGCGAAAAAAATACAACAAAAAAACAAAGGTTGGTAGATGCATATCCTAAAGCATCATATGTCAAAAGGTACGATTGCTAGAACCTTGGTGACGAATACTTATAACAGGGGTACCCCAACGGCCCAAAGCGACGAGCCGGCGGCCTCAAGCACAGCTCAAGCCCAACAGGCCGCTCCCAGCCCACTACCGACCAAGCACCAACAAGGCCACACGAGACATCCCTTCCCGACCGACGAGGGAAGTGTCTCACTGCCGGGGGCCCGACCCCGCAGCGGGATGAGACCCTCGGCTCGACCAGCGGAGCTCCAGACCCCGCAGCTGGTGGGATCCCCGACCGATCGTGCCAAGACAACCTCGCCAAGGGCCGCGTGTCGAAGCCTCTACCACCAATGACCACGCACCCCACGAACGGGTCAATCGGCGACTATACAAGGCGGTGGCTCCTTCCCATTAAGGTTTAATGATCGATCAAGTCATGCTCCCGATCCCATCGCCAGGTAACATACAAGACGAAGACACGCCTCTCCCGAGGCAACGCCACGCCAGCGCAGAACGCCAACACTCGTAAGGTTCGCAGAGGCGTGTACGCAGCTTTCGGGAAATACCTAACCGCTCGACCAACTAAGCTACCGACCAAAGATGGGCAAGACGGGCAATGATCGGTCAATAAACGAAGGACCAAGCTCTAGTGTAGGTCATCTTGTCCTCTCCCAATTCTCGATAAACCGCCCTCCTTTCGTATAAAAGGAGGCGGAACCCCGTAGGAGAGGAGGATCGCAATCAAACCCATCTCGCTAAGCCATTAGCACTCGCTTGTAAACTTTGTGCGATCATCTGCATCAAGGGAATACAACGCCGCCACACGACCGGAGTAGGACCTTCGCCCGAACCAAGATACATCTTGGACTTCGAGTCTAACCATTCAGGAGTGGAACGCGCCCCTTAGACTTACAAATTTACTTGCGGTGCTCGAACGCCGGCGGTTGGCGCGCGGTAGGGGCCTTCGCGCCTTCATCACCATCTCCGATTCCGCTTGCCTCCTCGATGGCATCTTCCACCGCGACGGCATGATGCGGCTGGGAGCCGATCCGCCGGCTCCTCAACTTTGCCGCCACCTCGGCGGGAGGGCTTACGCTCATCCCCGCCGCCACCGGAGGCCCGGCGCCCTAATCCTGCGTCGGGTCCAAACCAGCAAGGACAAGCACAAGCTGTCGCCGCCCTGGGAAGGCCCCTTCACCGTCGTAGAGGTTCTCCGACCTGGCACCTTTCGACTCAAGGACGCCGACGGTCGCATCCTTCCGAACGCTTGGAACATAGAAAAGTTAAGGCGATTTTATCCCTAAACTCTTTTCTTTTCTCCCGCATGGTCTTTACCTTTACCCTTCCGAGCACACAGTCGCCTCAGGACGCCGGGGCTGCCTCTTGGCGCCCCGCTCAGCCGCGCTCGTCGGCGTTTATGCGGTCGGTGACCGACCGACCACAAGGTCCATCCCGAGCAGAACCTCTCGACCCAAGCGTTCTTTTACCACGCCCGCCGCTATGATTGCCAAGTAGCGCGCGGAAGAAGGAAGTGCCCGAGTGGAGCGACCTTTAGTCGGGCCGAACACTCCTCCGCGCCAACTCGGCTAACTCACGCTCGTGCGGGTCGGTAACCCGACCGTCACGAGGTCCTCCCGAGTGGTAATCCTCTCGACCGAGTGCTATGGCCTGCGCCCACGGCTATGGTTCGCACTTCGCGAAGAAGAAAATGCCCAAGTGGAGCGATCTTTTGTCGATCGGAACACTCCTCTCCTCACAAGTCGCATAATCGCCGAGTAACCAAGATTCCTATCCTCTTGGCCCTCTCGAAGCAACCCGACCTACGCGTAAGTGACCCTTACGGTCCTTAAGGCTATGGCGGTCAAACATTCACCGAAACACAAAAGGGGCAAGAGGCGATGGAACTTGTTAACCTTAAAGATTGTTTACAAGCATAATAGTCTTTACAATTAAAAAGAAGGATAAATCTAATCGCTTTGTTCTTCTTCGAGGCGACTGCGGCGAGACATGGTCGGCAAATCTCGAGCGTGCGGCTCGATCAAGAGCTCGAACTGCCGATCTCTCCATCGGCCCGATTCCCGCGACGCCACGCCACCACCGCGAGGTCAATTCCATCATAGTGCGAGATGGTGTTGACCGCCGAGGAAGCTCTAAGCGCCGCGCAACAATCATCGCCTCTCGACGCGCTCCAAGACTCGGGCTAGCGAGGGCGCCAGAGCGCGGGCCCGCCGCCGCTCAAGGACCCGGCGACACGCCCTGCCGGCCTTGCGAAGGGCCTCGGTTCAGGCTACTCGGCCCGACCCTCTTCGGCAACCTTCGCCAGAGAGCTGCGCCCCCGCGCGTGACCGCCGTCACGGGCTGCAGGCGCCCTTCACTCCTCGACCGCGAGGCCCAAGTTCTTCTGCACCTCTGTAGATGGCAGCGGCGCCAGATGATCACGACTTACGAAAAGCGCCCACAGAATCGAATAAGAAGTTGAGACCCTTACCGGCCGCGGAGTTCACCAGGTCGCCGACCTCTCGCTTGACCGCCTCGTAGGAGGTCCTCAAGGAGGTCAGGTCCTTCTGAGTGGCCTCCCGCTCGGAGCGGACTCGGTCGGTGTCCTTCCGAGCTTGGTCTCGCTCGGTCCGCAGACGGGTTGCCTGCGCTTGCGCTGCCCCCTCTGCGGTGGTGGCGGCGTCCCTAGCGCTGGTAGCCTCTGTCAGGGAGGACTCGAGCTCCGCCACCTTCGTCCTCAGGGACCGGGCCCCCAGGCGCTCGTCGAAGAGAGCCTTAGTGGCCCCCTCCAACTCCTGGCGGACCTTCGCCGCCTCCGACCGCCTCACGTTCAGCGCCCCTTGAGCTAAGCGCAACTCAAGGCGCAATGGTCGACTCTTCCACAGCAGCCACCTACCGGATGTCCGAGCGCCATGGCTCGCCTTGCCCTCCGAGCAAGCCCGCAGATGTCGCAAGATGCGACTATCCGTTAGTCTCACGCGCGTCGCGCCGAATTTTACAAGTTGGGTTCTTTCGTCAACTTACTAAATCGACGGCCGGACTCCCCGCCATCACGCCCAACGCTACCGAAGATTCCGACAAAGAGTCAAACCTTCCGGACCGCTCCATCTCTCGCTTCGTGTCCGTAACGCTTGTCAAGAACGACCCACTCGCTCTCTTCTCTCTCACCACCGACCGACTCGTGGGCCTCTCGCAGAAGAGCCCCTAGTCGTCCGCTCGGGCGGGCGCTACTCATCCGAGCACCATCGATAGCGATGGTGGGCCGGGTCCCCGGGTCCTCGGCGACCTCCGCCGCCGGGACCTCGGCCGGCACCTCCTGTGGGCGGGGTCGGGCACCTCGCACCAGGCCGTCTCGGCCACGACGACGGCGGCAGCGCCGTCTCTTCCTCCGCAAGGATGACCGCGTCGACGGCGGTGTCCCCAATCGAGGCGTCGGAGCTCGCCACCTCGGCCTCGTAAGCGGCGCGCCCTCGGCCGCCAACACCACGATCGGCGCCGACCCGATCGGCGCCTCTGGAACCTCCTGTGGCGCTGTCCCTTGCGGAGCCGCCACAGGACGCGCCACGGTCACACCCGTATAGGCGTTGCACATTGCAAAACACTTAAAAGCGGTTCGAGCGGATTTTCTGCAAAAATGTTTGAACAAAAGAAGAGAAGTACTTACTGAGCCGAGCGGGTGCGCGGCAGCGCCTCTTCACGGCCCCTCCGAGGCGGTGTCCGCCGCCGCTTCTCAAGCCGCCTCCATTGGGCGCGACGATAATGGCGACCGCGTCGTCGCCTCCGCCCGAGGCTCCTCGGCCGCGGAGCTGTGGTGTCGCCCGGCAGTTCACGCCGACCCGCCGTCGGTCGGCGGTCGAGGGAACCCACAAGATGCGTGACCGGGGTGCTTCGCCGTCGGTGGAGGTTGCGCCCACGCAGCGGGGCCTCCGACATCCTCTCACCACGCGCCCTCGCCGTGCGCGCCTTCTTCTTCTTCTTCTTCCTCTCCTCCTTCCGCTTCTTGCGGGAGGAGTCGAGCTCACGCCTTCGCTGGGCTGCCGCCTCGCCTCCTTATCTCCCGGAGCGGCGCGCCGGAGGACATGCCCAAGAGCCCTAGAAGATAAAAAGCACTGGTCGGACCAGCGTTAAACGCAAAGAAAAGAGGCGGGAAGAAGTCCGCCGACCTACAGATTTGGAGGTGGGCCACCGAGAATGGCTCGGGTGGCCGCCGCCGCCCATAGCGCTTCCTCCCATGACGGTGGCCACCCGGGCTTCGACCTCCGTCGCGGCCACCAGTTCGCCATCCTCATCCAATCGGACGCCCCCTCGTACCGAAACAGGGGGCGGGGTCTGTGCGCAAGAGGTTGCACGCGCATCCTCATGAAGGCACGCACGACCACGTCCCCGGTGAGCCCTTGCCTCCTTAGGGCCCTGACCTGCTCCACGATCAGGGCCATCTTATTCTTCTCTCGCTTCACGGCGCCCCAGTTCCACTCCTCCCCCGCCACGGGAAGTTTGCCGGTGAAGGGCGGGGCGCTATCTCCGACGTTCTGAGCATAGAACCACTCAGAGCGCCATCCCTTGTTGGACGAGGGCAGCTTGACCTCGAGGTACTCCGTGCTCCGACCGGACCGGCCGAGGGCTGTGCCACCAATGGCGCCGCGGCCCCGTTGGCTTGTCCTTCCAGAGCCTCGCTTGGAAGAAATGCCTCCACAGCGCCCAATGCGGCTCGATTCCCAGGAAAGCCTCGCAGAGCGTGATGAATATGGCGATGTGGAGGACCCCGTTGGGGTTAAGATGGTGCGCCTCCGCCTTGTAGTGGAAGAGCAGCCCCCGGATGAACGGGTGCAGCGGCAAGCCGAAGCCGCGCTCGAACAAAGAGGCAAGCACCACGACCTCGTCGTCCCCCGGCGAAGGGGCAGCCGCTCCCGTCGGCACCCTCCAACCGGAGAGATCTTGCGCAGGGAGGAAGCCCTTCTTCACCAAGCCGAGCGCGCGGCTGGCCTGGGCAGAGCACTCCGGCCACGACATCCTTGCGAAAGAGGCGACGGAAAGGCGAGGAGAAGAGAAGGCTGAGTTTTCTTTTCCTTAGCTCTTTGTTGTTCCTTTTTGTCTTAGGGACAGGAGGCGAGGAAAGCAAGCAAGCGTAACTACTCAAAGCGCCCCAGCAACGTATATATAGAGGCTAAGCAGGCGCCGACCGAACAGGCACCCCCTCGAGCGAAGCGTCGTGTCCACTCACGCCAGCCTGGTAACTCCCGGTTTCCAATTCCACTCCGCATTTAATCCTGACAAAACGACAGAGCCATAAAGACGCCGCCCCCGGGCAGTGCGTCCTGTAACCTCTCGGTCTCCACCTTGAGGCTGGGCGGTTGCTGTTTTGGCGCGGCGAGAGGAGGCGGGCCAGGCTGTGCCCCCAAACGCAAAAGCTCGTGGCTTGCTCCAGGGCCCAGCTAAAAGTCAGGTTCAAAAGGCCAACCCCACCAGATGGGCATAAGGCCGCCCAAAGCAAAACTTGAGCGAAGGGCAAGTATGAGGTGAGCCCCACGGTGGGCCCTCTGTTAGGCCTACCGACGACCCAATCACCTCTACTCGCGCCCGAGACCATACTTCACACTCTCCCGGAGCTCATCGATGAGCGACAGCCACCTGTGCCTCGGGTCGGCGGACGACCCAGGCCCATACGGATTGAGCAGAGAAAGGTTTCTTATGGGTCGCCCCACGCCAGGCCAGACACCCTACTGCGGGACCGTCGCTCGGAAGGGTCCCCTGGGCGGGACCTCCAGACCCACTCGGACTACATTATAAGCTCCACGAGCACGGCGTTCAAACCAACGCGGGTAAATGCGCGTCGCTCACCCCCTCCAGGTCCCACACCTGCGGATGGGGTATACATGTGGGATAGACGGCGGCCACTCCTCTCGCAGCTACCCTCGCCAGACGAGGACTCGGGATGGATGCCCCACGTCCAGCTACGACGTAAAACGAGCCCACGTCCAGCTACGACGTAAAACGAGCCCACGGTCCAGCTATGACGTTAAACTAGCACTCGGACACCCGAACCTCGCGCAGAGGCATCGCGGTCGTCCATGCCGACCAAGGCACGGCACTCGGACACCCGAACCTCGCGCAGAGGCATCGCGGTCGTCCCTGCCGACCAAGGCACGCAGACTTGACACCGAACTCGCGCAGAGGCATCGCGGTCGTCCCTGCCGACCACGGCACGGTCCAGCTATGACGTTAAACTAGCACTCGGACGCCCAAACCTCGCGCAGAGGCATCGCGGTCGTCCCTGCCGACCAAGGCACGGCAATCGGACACCCGAACCTCGCGCAGAGGCATCGCGGTCGTCCCTGCAGACCAAGGCACGGCACTCGGACACCCGAACCTCGCGCAGAGGCATCGCGGTCGTCCCGCCGACCACCGCGACGGTCCGGCTATGATGTTAAACTAGCACTCGGACACCGAACCTCGCGCAGAGGCATCGCGGTCGTCCCGCCGACTAAGGCACGGCAGACTCGGACACGAACCTCGCAGAGGCATCGCGGTCGTCCCTCGCCGACCAAGGCACGGACTCGGACACCCGAACCTCACGTAGAGGCATCGCGGTCGTCCCTGCCGACCAAGGCACGGTGACTCGGACACCGAACCTCGCGCGAGGCATCGCGGCGCGTCCCTGCCGACCACCAACGACGGTCCGGCTATGACGTTAAACTAGCACTCGGACACCCGAACCTCGCGCAGAGGCATCGCGGTCGTCCCTGCCAACCAAGGCACGGCACTCGGACACCCAAACCTCGCGCAGAGGCATCGCGGTCGTCCCTGCCGACCAAGGCACGGCACTCGGACACCCGAACCTCGCGCAGAGGCATCGCGGTCGTCCCGCCGACCACCACGGCACGGTCCCCGGCTATGACGTTAAACTAGCACTCGGACACCCGAACCCCGCGCAGAGGCATCGCGGTCGCCCCTGCCGACTAAGGCACGACACTCGGACACCCGAACCTCGCGCAGAGGCATCGCGGTCGTCCCTGCCGACCAAGGCACGGCACTCGAACACCCGAACCTCGCGCAGAGGTATCGCGGTCGTCCCTGCCGACCAAGGCACGGTAGGAATTGATACAATGAAATACAAAAGTGTAGGCATGCGAAAAAAATACAACAAAAAAACAAAGGTTGGTAGATGCTTATCCTAAAGCATCATATGTCAAAAGGTACGATTGCTAGAACCTTGGTGACGAATACTTATAACAGGGGTACCCAACGGCCCAAAGCGACAAGCCGGTGGCCTCAAGCACAGCTCAAGCCCAACAGGCCGCTCCCAGCCCACTACCGACCGAAGCAACAACAAGGCCACACGAGACATCCCTTTCCGACCGATCGAGGGAAGTGTCTCCGACCAAGCGGGGCTCCCGACCCCCGCAGCGGGACGAGACCCCTCGGCTCCGACCAAGCGGAGCTCCCGACCGCTGCTGGGTCGGGATCCCCGACCGATCGTGCCAAGACAACCTCGCCAAGGGCCGCGTGTCGGCCTCTACCACCAATGACCACGCACCCAACGAACGGGTCAATCGGCGACTATACAAGGGCGGTGGCTCCTTCCCATTAAGGTTTAATGATCGATCAAGTCATGCTCCCGACCCCATCAAGCAGGTCACATACAAGATGCGAAGACACGCCTCTCCCGAGGCAACGCCACGCCAGCGCAAAGAACGCCAACACTCGTAAGGTTCGCAGAGGCGTACGCAGCTTTCGGAAATACCTAACCGCCTCGACCAACTAAGCTACCGACCCAGCATGGGCAAGACGGGCAATGATGAGTCAGCGGAACAAAGGACCGAAGCTCCTAGTGTAGGTCATTTTGTCCTCTCCCAATTCTCGATAACTCCGCCCCTCCTTTCAGATAAAAGGAGGCGGAACCCCGTGAGGAGAGGAGGATCGCAATCAAACCCATCTCGCTAAGCCATTAGCACTCGCTTGTAAACTTTGTGCACTCATCAGATCAAGGGAATACAACGCCGCCACACGATCGGAGTAGGACCTTCGCCCGAACCAAGATACATCTTGGACTTCGAGTCTAACCATTCAGGAGTGGAACGCGTGGCCCCTTAGACTTACAAATTTACTTGCCGGTGCTCGAAACGCCGACACTTGGGTACAGAAAGGTTGTCCTCTCAGTGCCATTGATATAGTCGCTGAGTAATTGAAGATGGTATTCTAGTATCTCACAGAATATCAGCTCCCTTATATCATCCTTTGTCACTCTTCTATGTTTGAACTCAAACTCCATTTTTGTGATTTGTTGACAGGATGGTTCTCTCTCAACCTTGGCAAGCCCTTTGAAGTACGGATGAGGCAATGCCTGACATAAATCACAAGTTTCCAAAGAAATATCACAGTTTGCCCCACAATAAACTGAAGATAAAGGACCTTGCACTGCTGAGATAAACAAAATTGTACAATATTAAACTATAGTTACCTCTTCAGCGGTTGGACGGTCCTTTGGATTGAATACTAAAAGCCTTTGCAAAAGATCCAAGGCCAAAGGATCTCCATTAGGAAACTTCTACGAAAATGGGGCTGGTTCTTTCTTTCTCATGCTGCTCGGGTACCTCTTTGCTTTCTCATTCCGAACCTGGAAAGAAAGGAACTATCGATGTCAACCTTTGGCTTAGAAGATGCCCACCAGGAAAACTACAGAAGGCCTCCTCCAAAAGAACCAGTACCATAGCTGAGAAATTGTATCCACGGATGGTGTAGCCAGAAAATCAGTCATTAAATCTAATTGATGGACAACATTTTTACCAGGAAACAAAGGCTTTCCTGTCAACATCTCAGCGAAGATGCATCGGATGCTCCAAATGTCAATGGCTGGTGTATACCGCAATTTTGTTGGGAAACAACTCATTTGAGTTAATTACAACCCCAGACATGTAAACATTGAAAACATGCACCAGAGTAACAAAGTCATTTACTATTTATCATCACCAGTACAACGATAGAATACTTTAAGAATAACCATTATGATGCCTGAAATTCTTTCGATATTCTTAACACACATGCAACTCAAATGATTATTAGCAACTTTAAGTCTGAACATAAATCAGATGATCAACAGCGTGATAAGGACAAGAGTAAACAAATATGGCAATATTTTCCTGAGAAGGGAAAAGGGTGATGCGAAAGTTTACAGATTAAACTATAGCTTTTCACATGGAAACCTTTTATACATCTGCTCCCACAAGACTAATTAAATAAAAGGTGTTGTTAAGAAAACTGTTATATAAGGTCTCTAGGGGGATTTACTGTGCCACATAATAAATAAGCTTGAACAAAAACTAATGAAACTATCACCAAACAGCAATGATTCATATTAATAGGTTGATTGATCATAATCGAAGATACATGATATAGCAGTAGCACCATTGACCTTTACTTGTCTCGGTTCGGTGAATGAAGTAAAATTCAACAAAGAGAATGCTATAATGCACTACAAAGCTTACCTCTTAAAAGAAGGATCCACAGAGCTCTGGGGCTCTGTAACATCTTGTTGCAACATAATCCTGCAGAGCATATGAACAAAGAGGCCTCGTTATGATCAACTCACACGCAACAAGTCAAATGAAAGGAACTAGGAGGTTAAAGATAGGCATTCCCCTGAACATACCGTCCAAAAGATTGTTGTTGGGGTATCATTGAATGCAACTCGTGCTAGTCCAAAATCACAAATTTTCAGTTTGCTGTTAGAACTTGCTAATATATTCCTTGGCTTCAAGTCCTGGTGATAAACATTAGGTGCAGTTACATGGACTTAGTATTAGCGAAGACTGCAGGCAGCAAAAGTAGCACATCTGCACAGAATATTTATGCATATTCCGTTGTTGGAAGAACTATCAAGATAATTAGTTAATAGTTGTCGAGAAAACTACAGCACCTGAATACCATTAGAACCAACCAATACTCAAAGTCATTGGCATATTATTTAGTACAAAAACACTAAAACAGTGAGGAAATAGCACATTCTCTATTAAGAAAACCTGATCCTTCCCTACCCACAAATATTTAAAAAAAATCAATTGTTTCCCGATCTCCTTTAGCCTCTGCTTCATGTACGCACATTAGAAGAAAGCAATTTTACCTCTCTAAACAAAAACCAATAGGATGATGAGAACTATGAAATGCACTGGTTCTTCAATAGGTTGCCCGATACAAACAAATCCCGATAGCTCCTGCCGAGTAAAATGATATAATCAATCCAAGAGAAATGCATCAAATAACCAAGTTGCATCCTGCTAAGGTGGACATGTCAGAAGTGATGACGCCACCTCTGTCGGCCGTGAGGTGAGAGTTATACAGTTTCCTAGTTTTTCTCAAGTATAATATATGTTTTATACCCACCGGCCACCGGTGAGAGCAAATCCAACCCTCTGCGCAACAAGTTCTCTAATCATAATAGAGTACTTAATAATATCCATAGAGTTGGCCTCACAAAATCAGATCCTTTCTTCTTGCCCCCCCCCCACCATTTCTGCACCAAAGAGTATTCTTCACCAGTTGTAGCTACCCATAGGCCATTGCACTCCTGCTCGCCGCCGCCGAGGAGCATCCGGGAAGCGAGTTGAGTAGATATTTGATACGACGATACAGGTCGATATCGCAGCGCCTATCGGTGAACAAGTACCAAAGAATGCTATAAGCTGATAGAGGCTTATTGAAGTTGGCTTGCTCCTAAAACGTACAGTTAAATCGGGATGATAGACAAGGACAACATGGGGTTGTGGCGCAGTTGGCTAGCGCGTAGCTCTCATAGCTAATTTGAGTAATTCTGAGCTCGATAGTTCGAGCCTCTCTCATCTTCTATCGCATTATTTGGGCCTCCCTATCTTCCGAGTTTCGACACCGTATTATACACTTATACTACGATATTTCTAGCCCTCTGTCCAATTTTATCGCCTCTCTTTTCCTCCTCTACTTAATCTCTGCTTCTTTTATTTGTCTGTTGGCCCAAAGAAATGGGCAGCCTTAGAGGGATGGATGGAAGAGGCAGCTCGATCTTCCATTATACCTCGATCTCCAGCATCCACCGTCCTGATAATACAAACCAAATGCTAAGCAGCCGCAAGGATTTCCAATTGAACCAAGAGGTCCAAGACTCGAGAACGGCAACTACTACCACTAGTTACATTTTACAAACCAAATGTTTTCCTTATTTTAGTTTGCCACAAAGAGTTTAGTTCGCCACAAAATTACAAAACACGCATCAGAAATCCGCTTTCCTTATTTATTTACACCCAGCCCCAGGCGCCTATATATCCTAGAAGCTCCTCAGCCTGATTTCTTAGGTCTGATCTCAATGCCCTGCACAATAAGACCTGTCTTCCACTTGCCTCCTTCCGTCTCCCTGAATCTGACGCACACCTCACCATGGTCACCTTCCTCGTTGTAGAACTCACCCATCTCCAACTCCATCCAACCGTCAGACCTTTCCTGAGGGAGCAGCACATCATCATCCTCGTTATCGTAGCCTTGGAGGGAAACTCGGCGGGTTGATGTGCTCTCTCCAACTCTGACATATGCCTCCTGGACTGCATAATTCTGCCCATTGAATGTATCAGCTATCTTGAATACCATGTAAGCGGCATAAGCTGAGTTTTGGGAGAGCATCATGCTATGTATCTTGCCACCGATTTCCAACCAGCAAACATCCAGGAGTTGAGCTCCTTCGGAGAACCTGCCGCAAACAAAGGGTTAGAACAATGAATACAGATAAGTTGCAGAAACAATCCAACACTGCTCACACTTATTAACTAAATTCCATAACTTAGCATTGACAAGTTTTTCATAGAGCTCTTTTATGGTACACAAAAATCAATATAGAGCACAAGAGTAGTACAGCTCTATGGGAGGAACGTGAGGCACGAGGCTCGAGGCAATGGGGGAATTACCGCCATGACCGACCCGTCGGATCGCCGCGCTGCCATACCTCTACCCATGCTGTCTACAAAGTCCACCAGATGAAAGCATCCTCCCATGGATGGTCATACATGCGCTGAGCGAAGAAGGCTGAGAAGAGTGGAGGAGCGTTGCCGCAGGGTAGCCTCAAGCAGAGCGGTATCACGTGGCCTTAGCGGACAGCGAGGCTAGCCTCGCAGATGTGGCGACCTTGTGCAAGAACTAATATGGTACCAGTTGCTGCATAGAGCCACATCTAAGAGGGGCGTTGCCAATTCCAACAGTTTTGATAGTTCTATGTTGTTTTGGTCTCTGCTTACCCTGAACTGGAGAAGCTAGGTAGTGTTCAGAAGGAAGTACCTAATACCTGTTCACCTGGTACTGATGAATGCAACAGCAAGTGCCTGATGAGAGCCTCTGTTTTGATGTTAAGTGACTTTGTTTCTTTAATGAATGCAAATGCAAATTTTAGTGATTGTCGAATGCAAATTGTGGACCTTGAGCACGCTGGACAGTTAGGACAGCACTTTTTATACATCAAGCATCAAGACTACATCCGGTATGAGTTTATTCATGCATATAAAATACAAGCAAGATCACTGCTACACTTAAAAAAAACACTTCCAGACCCTGATAAATGGAAAATCACACTTTTATTCAAGCAATGCATAGGTCCTTGAGACAACATTTGTTTCAAGCGGCAAAAAAAAGGAGGAAATTGTTCGTCCATTACAAATTTAGGGACTAAATACAAGAAAGCAACTATTCAAAACAAGAATGTTTCTTAGTGTTTTCGTACCCCTTTGATGATCATTCAAGAAGTTTGTTAACTATTATTGTTAAATGACGCTCCTTGTTTTAATGCTATGAGATGCTCTAATGCTTACCAATTATAAACAAATCAATTTGAACTTTCAATTTTATAATAGTGCTACATTGTAACCTTCACAATAACATATTTGGTTTGCAATACCCTGATGGAAACATGTTGTCATGCAATTTCAATTTGTAGAGATCTGTAGTTAAGCAGCTTGGAGATTGTAGATCAATTCTTTGGTGTTGGTTAAGGCTGCAATATTTCAGAGCTCAGACCATTGATCCCAAATCCCCATAACCGTTGGATCCATGGGAGGCAATTGGGAACAGATAAGCAAAGAGCCAAAAAAAAACCCCTTGACAATGGATTTGTTGTTCGAGCCTGGAGCCTTTGGAATGGGACGGCAGCTTGGAACTCGATGAACTAGTGAGTATGGACACAGCGCACCCTCTTCCTCCGCTTCTCCTGCACTAAGCGAGAAGGTGGCCGGCAGTGCCGAGGACCACATGATGGGAGGGCTTAGGAGTGAAGAAGGCACATATCGGGCGCCACCGACAGGAGTGGCTCGACTCGGTGGGAAGTGATTGGGGCGAGGTGAGCAATCAACCGCCACCGCCAGAGGAAGAGGACATGGCGGGGCAACAAGGATTGGGAGGAGAGGAGCCACCAAGCTAAGGGGAGATTGGCATGAGCGTGCAGTGGGCGGGAACGACGTGGAGGTTGGGTCCATTTGTATAAAGATATGGGAAAGACTATATACCCTTATGTCATCAATGGCCAGATTTGATTTTTACTACAACCCCTTACTACAAGTAGAATGCACCGCAAAATTTGGCTAGAACAAGAGCTCGCTATAGTCAACTAGAATTCTAAGAACTATACTGTGAACAAAGGTACCGTACATCACAGAGTTACGTTGTTCGTGTCAAGTGTCCTTTGTATGTTCCATGTAGTTGATAAACACAAGAGATTGCAAAGGCCATGTAAAACACTGTTGGAAATATTAGGAATTTTCTCAATATTTTAATCCACAGAATTATGTAAATCATGATTAAACAAAGATGCATTTCTTGTTCAAAGCCAAAGGTACTAGATAACAAATTATCTATCTCATACGCAAAGACTAATGAACAAGAAATCGGCATGAATAAAACACGGTATAAGTTAATATACCCTTGAGCGGTACCACCGTTAGCACAAAGCAGTGTAACATTCTCGCTTGCCATGACGGTGAAGTAGACGATCACAGTTGTCGCGATGAAGCGTTAGTGCGATGAAGAGGTTGATGCGGCAGACGCGTTGCGGTGCAAATGCGCTTCAGAACACCTTTCGGCGATCGCGTGGTCGCTCCCAAAACCTTATCGACCTTCTATCTCGAGCAAGATCTCAAGAAGGGCGAGGTTCCGAGGCTCGCTCCTCTCGCTACTTGTGCGCGCAAAAACAGAGGCGGGAATGCAAAGGACAAGAAGCAGAACAATGGAGTATGCGGAAGAGTCAAGCAGTGAAGAAAAGCACACCGTGGCTCTCCTTATATAGCCTCGCGACATGCAACGGGCGGAGCAGGAGTTACCACCATCAACTCATGTAGCCGTTACGAATCGACGGTCATTATGCGACCATCAACCACGTCCGTTCATGTAATCGGCGGCGATTCATTGGTCACATTGATCATCGCGTTATGGTCATATTGACTCATCAAACGGCAAAACAAACCGCCCGCCAAAGACATCACGTCCGGATCGGCTCGGCTGCTCGCTCGGCTCAAGACGCACAAGACGCACGTCTTCGCCTCGCCTCGCCTCGACTCGACTCGACTCGACTCGCGACTCCGCGCTCGCACACGACACGCCACGCCACGCCACGCCTCGGCTCGGCCACACGCTGCAGCGTGTGGCATGACCTTTACCCTTTTCCACCTTGCTAATTAAGAGACACACAACTCAACTATTTAAGTTGGTCAAACCTTCTCTCAATTATCCATATGGTACTAAACCAATTTCATGACTCCTAGTATTCTAATGGGCCTTTTGGAATTTCTATTAAATTAATTATGGGCCAACCCCATAATAATCTAACAATCCCCACCAAATTTCAAAGGCACATTTGAAATACTCTCGATTCAATGTAGTTTGATATACCGGTTTTTCGATGGAGACTAAGTTGAACTTCCACCTAGAACAAAGGTTACACTCATCCACAACTGAACAATGGACTATGCCTTGAATTGACAGTTTGTGCGAACAAGTTTCACCAAAGTCCTTATCGATACTAGGTCGCTAAATGCATCCCCTCGGTTTGGAGCTTATAAGTCATACTCCTTAGCCTTTCATGAGCCTCTAGAGATCACCCCCAATCTCATAGACTGTGACTAGTAGTCGAACTCATATAGGTGTATTCCTCATAAGATGTTCAGAGGACAACATCTCGCTTATTAAAGCCACTCGGAATACATTAAGGTATAACCAACCCGCCATCTGAGAATAGGAGAGTTATTGCATCTCAAACGGAGTGGGCCAAGCATGTAGTACTCTCCTCTCACCAGTCACTAGCTTGTCTCAACATCCTAATTCACGGATCTCCGATCAAATAGGATGAGTTACCACTAAGACATGACTTTATGTGGGTCTCAAGCCCATCTCCTCGATGCTTCATCTATCACATTCCGTGATAGTCCCTTTGTAAAAGGATCGCCAAGTTTTTAGCCGTCTCGACATAGTCTAACGCTATAACTCGGAGTTTCTCATTTTCTGATGACTTCAAACGCCTCTTAACGTGCCTTGATGACTTCATGTTATCCTTAGAATCATTTACCTTGACAATCACCGTCGATTATCACAGTTCAAAAGAATAGCGAGCACCGGCTTCTCAACCACCAGTAAGTCCTTCACAAGTTCACGCTGACGATCGGCTTCCACAGAGGCGGTATCTAATGCCGTGAGTTACGCTTCCATTGTAGACCTCGTTAAGATGGTGCGCTTGCAAGACTTCCAGAAACAGCTCCACCACCCAATGTGAACACATATCCACTTGTGGCTTTTATTTCATCAAAGATCGATATCCGGTTTGAATCACTATAACCTCAAGTACCCTAGGTACCGGTGTAGTGAATTCCATAACTTGATGTCCCTTTTAGATAGCGCATTACTCTCTCAAGAGCATGCCAATGATTATCTCCGGGTTTGAAACAAACCGGGCTTAGTTTGCTCACAGCAAACGAGATATCAGGCCTTGTTGCACTAGCTAAATACATCAATGAACCAATGATTTGGGAATATCTCAATTAATCCTTTGCTATTCGTTGGTTCTTTTGTAATAGCACACTTGGATCATACGGCGTTGGAGCAGGTTTGCAATCGCTATAGCCAAAGCGACTCAACACCTTTTCCACATAATGGGACTGCTCAAGAGTAATCCCACCGTCACCTTCTCTTAACAATTTAATGTTTAAGATGACATCCGCTACTCCCAAATCTTTCATTTCAAAGTTTTGGACAAGAAGTCCTTGACTTCCTTAATCACATTAAGGTTTGTCCCAAAGATCAAGATGTCATCAACATACGACACATAATCACTCCTTCACCCCCACCATAGCGGTAATACACACATTTGTCACTTCATTCACAACAAAGTTTTAGATGTTAAAGTTCTGTCGAACTTCTCGTACATCGCTAGGTGCTTGCTTAAGACCATACAAAGACTTCAACAACCTACACACTTTTCCTTCATGACCCTTTACTACAAATCCATCAGTGATCCATATAGATTTCCTCTTCCAACTCTCCATTAAGGAAAGCCGTCTTTACATCCATCCGATGGATGATCGGACAGAGGAGGCAGCCAAAGACAGAGTACTCTAATAGTGGTCAATCCGGCAACAGTGAGTAAGTATCAAAGAAGTCCTCGCTTCTTTCTCGGTATAACCCTTGGCCACAAGCCTTGCCTTGTACTTTTCAATCGTACTCATCAGCCTCGGCTTTTCTTGAACACCCACTTACATCCTACAGGTTTACACCCATATGGACGTTCAACAACTTCCCAAGTTCCATTGCTCAATATGGAATTCATCTCACTCTAGACCGCTTCCTTTCAATAGTCAGCGTCCTGCGATGAATAAGCCTCCTCAATGGTTCTTGGAGTATCATCCACTAGATATACAATGAAGTCATCACCAAAAGACTTTGTAGTCCTTAGTCTCTTACTCTTACGAGTTACTTCATTGCCCTCATCTATTGGATTTTCCTCAAAAAAGGGCTCAATTTGTATAGGAGTGGAAGGTTTAGGAGAGAAGATAGATTCTTGGCCAGATGAGCTAAGTGTCTCTTTCATAGGAAATAAGTCCTCAAAGAATGTAGCATCATTGGACTCAAAAAATTGTACCTTCATTCATATCAGGTACTCCAGATTTCACTATTAAGAATCTATATCCAACGCTGTGAAAAGCATAACCAATGAAGACACAATCAACGGTTTTTGGTCCAAGTTTACGCTTCTTTGGGATAGGCACATTCACTTTAGCCAAACAAATTTCAAGTACGTAAATAAGAGAAATTTAATCTTTTCCTCTCCCATTCCTCGAATGGTGTGATTTCTTTATTCTTTGTAGGAACCTGTTTAGGATATGACAAGCGATCAATATAGCCTCACCCCACCATTCCTTGAAAGTCCCATTGCTTCTAACATGGCGTTAACCATCTCGATTAGAGTACGGTTCTTTCTTTCGGCAACCCCGCTTGATTGGGGCGAATAGGAGGCGCCCTCTCATGGATTATTCCATGTTCCTCGCAGAATAAATTAAACTCATTAGAAAAGTATTCTCCACCACGATCCGACCTAACCCGCTTGATTTTTCTCTCAAGTTGGTTCTCACTTCACTTTATAGATCTTAAAATAGTGAAAAGCCTCATCTTTTGACTTTAATAAATACACATAGCAATATCTAGTAGAATCATCAATCAAAGTCATGAAATACCTCTTACCACCCTTTGTCAACTCCCGCTCATCTCGCATAAATCGGTATGAACTAGTTCTAACGGTGCCAAGTTTCTCGCCTCACGCCTTGTGAGGCTTGCGAGGTTGCTTAGATTGCACACATACTTGACACTTAGAACCTTTGACTTGGGTAAATTTTGAGATTAAATTCATCATCGCTAACCGCATCATGCAACCAAGATTAATATGACAAAGTCGTGAATGCCAAACATCGTCTCATGATTACAAACATGATTCACAATTTTATTCATGTCCGTCAAAGACAAGCGGAACAAGCCTCCGCTCTCATAGCCTTTTCCAATAAAAGTTCCAATTTTAGAAACAACACATTTATTGGATTCAAAACTAGCTTAAAACCATCTCTACACAATAGAGACCACGACAAGGTTTTTATTTATCACGGGCACGTGATGCACGTTCCTCGCCGCACGACTTTTCTCAAGTAAACTTCAAGTCAATCGTGCGACTCCACGCACAAATGCTCGCGACCCATTCCCATCAACACGAGGTAGCCCTCGCGACCGGTAAGAAGAGAATAAGGATCCACAAGACAAACATGTATATTGGCCCCGTGTCAATCCACCAATCAGTGAACGACATACCGATAGAACGGTAGGTATTGAAACATACCCGAATGTTCCTCCTCGATTGCCAATAACAACGTTAGCGGACTTTTTACGCTTATTGTCTTTGCGATCGTGGCAATCCTTTGCCCAATGATCGCATCCATTACTGCATAAAGCGTTTTCCTTTCCTTTATTCTTCTTCTTCTTGAAGCTAGTAGTTTGAGCGGCCTTGTTCTTGTTCTCGTGCTTTTCAGACTTATTTTTATTCTTCTTGTTGAATTGAAAGATTTTCTTTGTACCACATTGGCACTAGAACTTTCTTTCCGCGATATCTTTTGCCCTCGCTTTCTCCTCAACATTTAGAGACCCAATGAGACCAAAGAACGCCGAACTCTTGTCTCTTGTGTTTTAGAGTAATGGCAAAATCCTCCAAGAAGGTGGCGGCTCAAGAATGATGCATCCCGCCACAAACTTGTCGGGTAATGCACATGTAAAATTCTCAAGTTCTTTCGCAAAGCTTGAACCTCATGAGCTGTTCTACTACAGAGTGGTCATCAACCATCTTGTAGTCATGAAACTGCTCCATGACATAGAGTTCACCGCCCACGCCGAGACTCGAATTTTGCCTCAAGTGCTCCCACATTTTTTTACCACTTGGCAAAATCATGTACACATCAACAAGATTTTCTCCAAGAACACTAATCACGGCGCCTCAACAAGTTATCCGCGGTAGTGTAGGCACTCTCCGCTCGAGAGAGCCCACTCAGTTGTGGTTTGCCTTGCGCAACGTGATACACGCTCATGGCGATCAACCACAAAATCATCTTGGCGCGCTAACGCTTGTAATTTGCGCCACAAATATAGTTGGCTTAAGTGCGCAAAGAAAACTAGTAGTTGTAAAATTCCTAGTATAAGGTTTTGGATTGTTGGAAATATTAGGAATTTTCTCAATATTTTAATCCACGAATTATGTAAATCATGATTAAACAAAGATGCATTTCTTGTTCAAAGCCAAAGGTACTAGATAACAAATTATCTATCTCATACGCAAAGACTAATGAACAAGAAATCGGCATGAATAAAACACGGTATAAGTTAATATACCCTTGAGCGGCATCACCGTTGGCACAGCGCAGCAGAACATTCTCGTTCGCCATGACGGTGAAGTAGACGATCACAGTTGTCGCAGATGAAGCGTTAGTGCGATGAAGAGGTTGATGCAGGCGTACGCGCGTTGCGGCGTAGATCTCAAGAAGGGCGAGGTTCGGAGGCCGCTCCTCTCGCTACTTGTGCGCAAAAACAGAGGCGGGAATGCAAAGGACAAAGCAGCAGAACAATGGAGTATGCGAAAAGTCAAGCGGTGAAGAAAAGCACAACCGTGGCTCTCCTTATATAGCCTCGCGACATGCAACGGCAGGAGCAGGAGTTACCACCATCAACTCATGTAGCCGTTACGAAGAATCGACGGTCATTATGCGACCATCAACCACGTCCGTTATGTAATCGACGGCAGCATTAGCTCGGCTTTGGCACGGCTGCTCGACTCGACTCGACTCAAGACACGCCACGCCTCGGCTCGGCTCGGCAGCAGGTGTGTGGCACAGCCTTTACCCTTTTTCACCTTGCTAATTAAGAGACACACAACTCAACTATTTAAGTTGGTCAAACCTTCTCTCAATTATCCATATGGTACTAAACCAATTTCATGACTCCTAGTATTCTAATGGGCCTTTTGGAATTTCTATTAAATTAATTATGGGCCAACCCCGTAATAATCTAACAAACACTAGCTGGAGCCACGCCAAAATCCCTATTCTGGATTCTAAGTCAGAGGGTAATTTCCACCAGATATACTTGAAATTTGAAAGTTGCAACTATTAACCATCAACTGCAATTCAACAACACAAGCTAAAATATCATTCGTATAATTTCCATCCGAATTGGAAAGAGCGAACGAACCTAGAATCGGTGAGGGGGATCCAGCGCCAGTGCTGCGGCGTATCGCCCCACGCAATCTGCAGCGCCCTCGCCGACAGCATGTAGCACTTGGCGCCCGTCTCCCTGTCCAACCAAAAACTCTGCACATCGTAGCACACAGCAACCGATTAGCCGATCAATGGAGAAACCGAGCCTACACCCTTTACTTTGAGTAGTTTGGTTTGGGTGTCTGTACGTACCTTGAGTCTATCCCAGAGGAGGAGGGGATGGTCGGAGAGGAGGAGATACAGCCTCTTCTTGGACATCGGCGCTGGAGGGAGTTCGCCGTCGGCAAGCGGCGGGAGGTCGCGGGGCAGGAAGGTGGACCAGACGGCGTCGGAGTCGGCCGCCGTTCCATCGTTTATTTTTTTTGTTGGCGAATCCATTTAGATAGGGAGGGAGAGAGCAAAGAGGCGACATTTAAAGAGGCGAGAAATTCCCATGGTTGGAGTGTCTGACCAAGCCTTAATTAGTTAATTAAGTGGAAGGTGGTTGGGAAGCTCAGCCTATTTAGTGCTTTTACATATTTTTTTTATTTTCTTCTTCAGAGTTTTGACCAAGCCTTAACAGCCGCAGCCCTTAGGTATGGCATCAGATGGTTTTGACAGGGCCACGTCGGCACACAAGTGCTTAATTAGTTAGTAGTAGTTGTTAGTACTGAGAGCTTTGCCCGATTGCAAGATAGCCCCGCGTGCGCAGCGTGGGCCTCACGATTGCGGCTGGGCTGTCCAGAGTTCCAGACCAATTCGTCCGAACCTGTGCGCCCGTCGCTGCACCAACCGGAACCCTCCGCATCTTACGCGCGTGCGTGCCTCTCCTCGACGACCCGTCGCCAGCCGTTGGCTGCGGCCCACCAGGTGCCTCGGCGTCAAGGTTACAAAATTCGGCGAATTTCGGCGAAATTTTTCCGAAATCTCGGATTTTGGAGCCCAGCGAGAGTCAGCACACCGTCCGGATAGAAAAATTTGAAAATGTTACAGTAATTTCGGATTTTTCGGCGAGATTCCGCCATTTAAAAATTTGGAAAAAATTGAAATCTGACAAGATTTACAAAATTCGTGAAATTTCACGAAATCTCGATTTTGAGCCCAATGAGAGTCAAGAGCCTGGTCGGATAGAAAAATTTGAAAATGCTACGGTAATTTCGGATTTTTCACGAGATTTCGCCATTTAAAACCGGATTTTTCTTTTTTTGGGCCGGATCTGACCGGAATGATATCAGTAAGCTCTAAGGAAGTGATCTTCAATGATAATATTTTCAAAAAGTTAATTTTTGAGACTTTTTAGTATTTTGGCAGAAACACTCTCCGAATTTTAGAAAATTGAGAAAGCATTTTCATGCTATGAAAAATTTATGGGAGTATCATATGATATGTAGGATAATACATAAAATTTATTAAAATATTTTAACATCATTTGTTATGTTTTAAAAATAAAAATCAAAATTATGATAAACGAGGCAGTGACAGTGTTAGAATTTTATGAATTTATTCATGTCTGATAATCACCTAAATTTTTTATGAGATCTAAAAAATTCTCTCATAACCCTGTTGTAAAAGTTTTAAAAAAATGTGAACCAGTTTTAGGGCGAGATTTCGGTCTGTTGAGGCGAAATCTCGGGATGATTAGGCGAAATTTCGGTCAGCTAAAAAAATTCGGTATGTAGAAATTATTTTTGTTGGATTTTAAGTGCAGCTGTATTTTTTTGCTTATGTAGTCATGTAGTCATGTGAGATATAGTCTAGTAAGTAGCAAGAACTAACAATGTATGTACTCATGTCGGATATAATCCATGAGAAACTTGATGTCATTATGTGTCTGATCTTGTACTATCTTCAAAAGACAATGTCACTTACTTGTATGGTACAGCTAGCAAGCCTGACAACGAAAGGCATATATCATGCATAGAAGCAAACATCAGTGAGTTAAGAATGTTGACTCCCTGCAAACAAGCACATGGTCATACAAGCTTATATATCATGCATATTTTTTGTAATGATGCAGGCTCTAGTGAGTTGTGATGGCAGAGCCTCAGGGTACCGTATGGGATCACGGGGAGCACATCGGCTTAGGGTCGAGGTGCAACTACTGCACCCATGTTATGAAGGGTGGAGGGGCGACCCGTCTTAAGGAACATCCGTCGGTCGCTACGGTGATGTGAAGGCTCGCCTAACGTGCCTAAAGTGGTTAGGCAGGCCATGCTCGCGGACCTCCGTGGTGGCCGCGACAAGAAGAAGGAGAAGCAGGCGATTCGCCTGCGTCAGGAGGAGGCTTGCACCGAATGGGGCACCATGGGCATGGAGGATGAGCAGCTTAAGATGGCCATAAAGGCCTCTAAAGAAGAGGCCTACCTCAGGAGCCAAGGTTTGACCCAAGGTTCGGGGTCCGGGAGTGGTGCAAAGAAGTCCTCGATTCAATCGACTATCAGCAAAATGTTCGCTCAGTCCAAATCGACACGGGAAAGCCATGCCTCCATAGATGTTGACCTTGCACGGGCTAGTGCCCCGCAGCAACCTCGTATTGACACTGCATTCAACCAGGGGAAGCGTGAGAAGCTAGGGAGGGGATGGTCAAAGTGGTTACATGCTAATGCAATCACAGGAAGGAAGGTGGACTACCCGTATTTCATAGGTATGAAACAATTGTATGTTTCTAAGTTACACGTCGTGTGATGATTGTACTAATCTCTTGTGCATGCGGTGCATAGCTGCAATCAAGTTGACGCAGGAGCTAGGCCCAGGGGTTCGTGCACCACGGGGCTACGAGATAGACGGTAAGTACTTGGACGCGAACGAGCAGGAGATTGTGCAGTACCTTCGGAGGTTCAGGGAGGACTGGGCCACCTTTGGTGTTACAGTCATGTGCGACGCCTGGACAACTGGAAGGACTCGCCTATTTAACTCATTGCAAATAGGGATTAAGGTAAGATAATCTGGATTGTAAGAGTCAGCGATCCATGTTACTCCAAAGTAAACCTCATCAATTCATTAAATAAATCGAAATGAATTTACATGCATACATTGAATCCTCGTATATGTATAAATCGATCTAAAGTAATTGGAGAATTAAAAACTCAGTAATACCAAACAAACGGGAAGTCACCAATAAAACAAATCAATTTCTTTTATTGATTACAAAAATTAATTACATGAAGTTGAATATAGACGAGAGAATGAGAGAGAGTATAGCCATCTCTTTGTTAAGAGAAGAACATACAGACAGTATAAATTACCATTGTATGAGTTATTATCTATAATAAACAATTTTCATGCTATAGTTAAAAGATTGTAGGATGTTATAGAGACAACCTTAAGATATCATCTATTATGAAAATTATCTTTAGATGATACAAACAAGTATATAGAAAATAGCCGTCTCTACTATTGTGATGCCCTTATTTAGATTAGAAATCATGCAATCTCACGATTTCTGTAAAGCCTATACTGTATGCAGAAATCTTATGTAAAACATACACTGTTCCCTTTTTACCCTTACAGGTCAAATGCCAAACGCGAAATCAAACAGATGATATATTTTTGGTCCAAAACAGCTTTCATCTTGCTTACAAGCTTGTCTTTGGCTTGGATGCTGCGCTTCCACGCATCGTCACAAACTCTTCGGCGGCAGAAGGGTGGATTACAACCTGCAAAGCCAACGGATACCATTAGAACATGAAATGCACAAGATATGAGCCTCTGCTTTAATGCGGGGATAATCTCTTTCCACATAAAGTGCTGTCGAAGGTCTGCATTTTGCAGAAGCTCGGTTGTAAAATACGACAAATGAATAACAAAAAACATCACAATTTTTAAAAAGAACACAAGAACTTCACATACTCTTACCTGGATGATTTCAGGTGCATCTGGTCCACACATGGATGCACCAAGTACTCTATCGGTCTCAGAACCAACTACCAGTTTCATGATAGTCAAGGATAACATGGGGTGGTGGCGCAGTTGAAGTTGGCTTGCTCCTAAATCGGGATGATAGACAAGGACAACATGGGGTTGTGGCGCAGTTGGCTAGCGCGTAGCTCTCATAGCTAATTTGAGTAATTCTGAGCTCGATAGTTCGAGCCTCTCTCATCTTCTATCGCATTATTTGGGCCTCCCTATCTTCCGAGTTTCGACACCGTATTATACACTTCTACTACGATATTTCTAGCCCTCTGTCCAATTTTATCGCCTCTCTTTTCCTCCTCTACTTAATCTCTGCTTCTTTTATTTGTCTGTTGGCCCAAAGAAATGGGCAGCCTTAGAGGGATGGATGGAAGAGGCAGCTCGATCTTCCATTATACCTCGATCTCCAGCATCCACCGTCCTGATAATACAAACCAAATGCTAAGCAGCCGCAAGGATTTCCAATTGAACCAAGAGGTCCAAGACTCGAGAACGGCAACTACTACCACTAGTTACATTTTACAAACCAAATGTTTTCCTTATTTTAGTTTGCCACAAAGAGTTTAGTTCGCCACAAAATTACAAAACACGCATCAGAAATCCGCTTTCCTTATTTATTTACACCCAGCCCCAGGCGCCTATATATCCTAGAAGCTCCTCAGCCTGATTTCTTAGGTCTGATCTCAATGCCCTGCACAATAAGACCTGTCTTCCACTTGCCTCCTTCCGTCTCCCTGAATCTGACGCACACCTCACCATGGTCACCTTCCTCGTTGTAGAACTCACCCATCTCCAACTCCATCCAACCGTCAGACCTTTCCTGAGGGAGCAGCACATCATCATCCTCGTTATCGTAGCCTTGGAGGGAAACTCGGCGGGTTGATGTGCTCTCTCCAACTCTGACATATGCCTCCTGGACTGCATAATTCTGCCCATTGAATGTATCAGCTATCTTGAATACCATGTAAGCGGCATAAGCTGAGTTTTGGGAGAGCATCATGCTATGTATCTTGCCACCGATTTCCAACCAGCAAACATCCAGGAGTTGAGCTCCTTCGGAGAACCTGCCGCAAACAAAGGGTTAGAACAATGAATACAGATAAGTTGCAGAAACAATCCAACACTGCTCACACTTATTAACTAAATTCCATAACTTAGCATTGACAAGTTTTTCATAGAGCTCTTTTATGGTACACAAAAATCAATATAGAGCACAAGAGTAGTACAGCTCTATGGGAGGAACGTGAGGCACGAGGCTCGAGGCAATGGGGGAATTACCGCCATGACCGACCCGTCGGATCGCCGCGCTGCCATACCTCTACCCATGCTGTCTACAAAGTCCACCAGATGAAAGCATCCTCCCATGGATGGTCATACATGCGCTGAGCGAAGAAGGCTGAGAAGAGTGGAGGAGCGTTGCCGCAGGGTAGCCTCAAGCAGAGCGGTATCACGTGGCCTTAGCGGACAGCGAGGCTAGCCTCGCAGATGTGGCAACCTTGTGCATGAACTAATATGGTACCAGTTGCTGCATAGAGCCACATCTAAGAGGGGCGTTGCCAATTCCAACAGTTTTGATAGTTCTATGTTGTTTTGGTCTCTGCTTACCCTGAACTGGAGAAGCTAGGTAGTGTTCAGAAGGAAGTACCTAATACCTGTTCACCTGGTACTGATGAATGCAACAGCAAGTGCCTGATGAGAGCCTCTGTTTTGATGTTAAGTGACTTTGTTTCTTTAATGAATGCAAATGCAAATTTTAGTGATTGTCGAATGCAAATTGTGGACCTTGAGCACGCTGGACAGTTAGGACAGCACTTTTTATACATCAAGCATCAAGACTACATCCGGTATGAGTTTATTCATGCATATAAAATACAAGCAAGATCACTGCTACACTTAAAAAAAACACTTCCAGACCCTGATAAATGGAAAATCACACTTTTATTCAAGCAATGAATAGGTCCTTGAGACAACATTTGTTTCAAGCGGCAAAAAAAAGGAGGAAATTGTTCGTCCATTACAAATTTAGGGACTAAATACAAGAAAGCAACTATTCAAAACAAGAATGTTTCTTAGTGTTTTCGTACCCCCTTTTGATGATCATTCAAGAAGTTTGTTAACTATTATTGTTCGTACGCTCCTTGTTTTAATGCTATGAGATGCTCTATTGCTTACCAATTATAAACAAATCAATTTGAACTTTCGAATTTTATAATAGTGCTACACTGTAACCTTCACAATAACATATTTGGTTTGCAATACCCTGATGGAAACATGTTGTCATGCAATTTCAATTTGTAGAGATCTGTAGTTAAGCAGCTTGGAGATTGTAGATCAATTCTTTGGTGTTGGTTAAGGCTGCAATATTTCAGAGCTCAGACCATTGGATCCCAAATCCCCATAACCGTTGGATCCATGGGGAGGCAATTGGGAACAGATAAGCAAAGAGCCAAAAAAAAACCCCTTGACAATGGATTTGTTGTTCGAGCCTGGAGCCTTTGGAATGGGACGGCAGCTTGGAACTCGATGAACTAGTGAGTATGGACGCAGCGCACCCTCTTCCTCCGCTTCTCCTGCACCAAGCGAGAAGGTGGCCGGCAGTGCCGAGGACCACATGATGGGAGGGCTTAGGGAGTGAAGAAGGCACATATCGGGGCGTCAGCTGACAGGGAGTGGCTCCGACTCTGGTGGGAAGTGATTGGGGGCGAGGTGAGCAATCAACCGCCAGCCGCCAGGAGGAAGAGGACATGGCGGGGGCAACAAGGATTGGGAGGAGAGGAGCCACCAAGCTAAGGGGGAGATTGGCATGAGCGTGCGAAGTGGGCGGGGATCGACGTGGAGGTTGGGTCCATTTGTATAAAGATATGGGAAAGACTATATACCCTTATGTCATCAATGGCCAGATTTGATTTTTACTACAACCCCTTACTACAAGTAGAATGCACCGCAAAATTTGGCTAGAACGAGAGCTCGCTATAGTCAACTAGAATTCTAAGAACTATACTGTGAACAAAGGTACCGTACATCACAGAGTTACATTGTTCGTGTCAAGTGTCCTTTGTATGTTCCATGTAGTTGATAAACACAAGAGATTGCAAAGGCCATGTAAAACACTAGCTGGAGCCACGCCAAAATCCCTATTCTGGATTCTAAGTCAGAGGGTAATTTCCACCAGATATACTTGAAATTTGAAAGTTGCAACTATTAACCATCAACTGCAATTCAACAACACAAGCTAAAATATCATTCGTATAATTTCCATCCGAATTGGAAAGAGCGAACGAACCTAGAATCGGTGAGGGGGATCCAGCGCCAGTGCTGCGGCGTATCGCCCCACGCAATCTGCAGCGCCCTCGCCGACAGCATGTAGCACTTGGCGCCCGTCTCCCTGTCCAACCAAAAACTCTGCACATCGTAGCACACAGCAACCGATTAGCCGATCAATGGAGAAACCGACCCTTTACTTTGAGTAGTTTGGTTTGGGTGTCTGTACGTACCTTGAGTCTATCCCGGAGGAGGAGGGGATGGTCGGAGAGGAGGAGATACAGCCTCTTCTTGGACATCGGCGCTGGAGGGAGTTCGCCGTCGGCAAGCGGCGGGAGGTCGCGGGGCAGGAAGGTGGACCAGACGGCGTCGGAGTCGGCCGCGGCGCGGAAGGCCGGCGAGACCTCGGCGGCGCGGCAGGCGTCGCGCGGCGAGATGCAGGAGATCACCGCCGAGAGGAGCTCCTCCGGCAAGCGCGCGATCGGGCAGTCGGCCGCCGTTCCATCGTTTATTTTTTTTGTTGGCGAATCCATTTAGATAGGGAGGGAGAGAGCGAAGAGGCGACATTTAAAGAGGCGAGAAATTCCCATGGTTGGAGTGTCTGACCAAGCCTTAATTAGTTAATTAAGTGGAAGGTGGTTGGGAAGCTCAGCCTATTTAGTGCTTTTACATATTTTGTTTATTTTCTTCTTCCGAGTTTTGACCAAGCCTTAACAGCCGCAGCCCTTAGGTATGGCATCAGACGGTTTTGACAGGGCCACGTCGGCACACAAGTGCTTAATTAGTTAGTACTCCCTCCGTCCTAAAAAGTAAGAGACAGAAGAAATTTTAAGATAGATTATGGTTTCTGTCAAAAGACTCTAATGCCCATATTTAAACTGTGTCTCTATTAATTGGCAACATGCATGCATTAATTAATCACGATTATAGGGAATGACCTGCCTCATTTTTGTTTTGGAATATGTGTGGTCGCATGTATCTGCGTGCATCTGCATGCATGGGCATAATTTGAGAACACAATTTAAGGGGAGAGAGCTCTCAATCCCTAATATTAGAGGACACAATTTGAATGCTTCTCTCTCTTACTTTCAAGGACGGAGGTAGTAGTAGTTGTTAGTACTGAGAGCTTTGCCCGATTGCGGGATAGCCCCGCGTGCGCAGCGTGGGCCTCATGATTGCTTGTTTGGGCCGCCCGAGTTCCGCATCAATTCGTCCAACTCAGGCGCCCATATTTGCACCAACCGAACCTCCACGCCTTACGGCGGCGTGCCTCTCCTCGATGACCCGTCGCCAGCCGTTGGCTGCGGCCCACTAGGTGCCTCGGCGTCAAGGTTACAAAATTCGGCGAATTTCGGCGAAATTTCCCCGGCATCTCGGATTTTGGAGCCCAGCGAGAGTCAGCAGACCGGCCGGATAGAAAAATTTGAAAATGTTACAGTAATTTCGGATTTTTCGGTGAGATTCCGCCATTTAAAAATTTGGAAATTTTTTTGAAACTGCTGCAGTAATTTACAAAATTCGGCGAGATTCGCCATTTAAAACCGGATTTTGCTTTTTTTGGGCCGGATCTGACCGGAATGATATCAATAAGCTCTAAGGAAGTGATCTTCAATGATAATATTTTCAAAAAGTTAATTTTTGAGACTTTTTAGCATTTTTGCAGAAACACTCTCCGAATTTTAGAAAATTGAGGAAGCATTTTGATGCTATGAAAAATTTATGGGAGTATCATATGATATGTAGGATAATACATAAAATTTATTAAAATATTTTAACATTATTTGTTATGTTTTAAAAATAAAAATCAGAATTATGATAAACGAGGCAGTGACAGTGTTAGAATTTTATGAATTTATTCATGTCTGATAATCACCTAAAATTTTTATGACATCTAAAAAATTCTCTCATAACCCTGTTGTAAAAGTTTAAAAAAATGTGAACCAGTTTTGATGAGTCAATAAAAAGTTTTATATGGTACAAAGACGTGATGTACAGTTCGAAAACTGTGATGTACTACATTCACATTTATTTGGGAATTTTTTATGATTGATCATGATCTCAAAACTTTATCACAAGATCATTGATGCTTTCCAAATATGTACCAATTTTGTTTTGTAATTTTTACATTCTTGGAACTATTGAAAAAAAGGCTACTATGAAGTAACACTTCCATGTTTTCTGGGATTTTTTTATGTTTGATCATCTTCTCAAAATTTTATGACAACATCATTGATTCTTTGCAACTATGTAGAAAAATTATGGTAATTTTTACATGCTCCAAACTATGGAAAAAAAACTTGCAAAGAAATGTCGTTGTGAAGATTCGAACTGAAGACCTCTTGTTTGATAGAGTTTAGCCTCACCACTGAGATATGGGGTGCTGATGTGTTTTACAGATGAGAAATAAATCGTTTTATATGTTGACAACTCACTGGTTTTAATACATCATCAATCATTGAAGTTCCTTCACCGTCCATTTCACCGAGTTGCTCTGCCATTTCACTTTCCCCAGCACCAGCCTCTTCTCCACCCAGCTCTCTCTCTGTTCGACCAAATCCGGCCAGTCCCGAGCTCCAGGAAGCAAATCTCGGCCTCTCTGGGCGAGATTTCGGTATGTTGAGGCGAAATCTCGAGATGATTAGGCGAAATTTCGGTCTGCCAAAAATATTTGGTATGCAGAAATTATTTTTGTTGGATTTTAAGTGCAGCTGTATTTTTTTGCTTATGTAGTCATGTGAGATATAGTCTAGTAAGTAGCAAGAACTAACAATGTATGTACTCATGTGGGATATAATCCATGAGAACCTTGATGTCAGTATGTGTCTGATCTTGTACTATCTTCAAAAGACCATGTCACTTACTCACTTGAATGGTACAGCTAGCAAGCCTAACAACGAAAGGCATATATCATGCATAGAAGCAAACATCAGTGAGTTAAGAATGTTGACTCCCTACAAACAAGCACATGGTCATACAAGCTTATATATCATGCATATTTTTTGTAATGATGCAGGCTCTAGTGAGTTGTGATGGCAGAGCCTCAGGGTACCGTATGGGACCACGGGGAGCGCATAGGCTCAGGGTCGAGGCGACCCGTCTTAAGGAACATCTGGCTGGTCGCGCCGGTGATGTGAAGGCCTGCCCCAACGTGCCTAAAGTGGTTAGGCAGGCCATGCTCGCAGACCTCCGTGGTGGCCGTGACAAGAAAAAGGAGAAGCAGGCGATTCACCTGCGTCAGGAGGAGGCTTGCACCGAATGGGCCACCATGGGCATGGAGGATGAGAAGCTTAAGATGGTCATAAAGGCCTCTAAAGAAGAGGCCTACCTCAGGAGCCAAGGTTTGACCCAAGGTTCGGGATCCGGGAGTGGTGCAAAGAAGTCCTCGATTCAATCGACTATCAGCAAAATGTTCGGTGGTCGGTCCAAATCGACATGAGAAAGCCATGCCTCCATAGATGTTGACCTTGCACGGGCTAGTGCCCCGCAGCAACCTCGTATTGACACTGCATTCAACCAGGGGAAGCGTGAGAAGCTAGGGAGGGGATGGTCAAAGTGGTTACATGCTAATGCAATCCCAAGAAGGAAGGTGGACTGCCCATATGACGAATACTCATACCAGGGGTACCCCAAGGGCCCAGGATGACAAGCAGGCCGCGTCGAGCCCAGTTCTGACCTAACAAGCCGACCTCGGGCCCAGCTCCGACCAAAGGACCCGCGGGGCCGCAAAAGGACGCTCGTCCCCGACCAGAGTAGGGCGAGCGATCCCGACCAAGGGGGACGCCGACCCCCGTCACAGGTCGGGCTCCCGAGCCCCGACCAAACTCAGGCAACCTTCGCCAAGGGCCACGTGTCGGGCCTCCGCCGACTGTTGGCCACGTGCCTCACGAACAGGATTGTTCGAAGTGATCGTATGGGGCAGGTGGCCCCTTTCCGAGGCGGCACGAGGGTTGCCCAAGTCAAAACTCCAGTCCCATCGCCAGGTCGCACGAAGAATGGGGACGCGCTCCCTCCCGAGGCAGCGCCACAGGCCACGCCGCAACATCAAGACTGGCGATTTCCTGAGGGCGTGCGCCGCTTCCTAAGGAAACGATTTAACCGCTTCCGCTCACCAAGCATACCAAACCTGTGGGCGGTTTGACGGCGACCAATCACCAAGACGAGGGACTAGGACTCCTAGTATAGGTTTCTCCTTCCTTCCTTCTCCCAATTCTCGATGTAACCTGCCCCTTCCGACTATATAAAGGGGGGCAGGGCCCTCCGAGAGAGGCACGCAGACATACACACGGACACACACGAACAGACCAGGAACACTCTCGTGTTCAAGCCCCCACTTGTAAACGCGGTGCAGTTGACTACATCCAAGGCAATACAATACCACCACACGAACTGGAGTAGGGACATTCGGCCCGAACCAGTATACATCTTGGGCCTTTGAGTCTAACCATTCAGGGAGAGGGAACGCGCGGCCCCTTCCGACTTACAAATTTACTTGCCGGTGCTCGAAACGTCGACAGTTGGCTCGCCAGGTAGGGGCCTTCGCGCATCCTCATCAACATCTCTGGATTCCCGCTTGTCTCCTTGATGGCATTCTTCACCCGCAACGGCATGTTCGCGTCGAGGAGCCAGATCCGCTTCGGCTCCCTCGACTTCATCGCCACTCCGGCGGGAGTGCTCGTGCTCATTCCCGTCACCTCTGGGGACCAGGCGTCCGTTAGGGGCCTGGACTCCATCTCCAGCGACTTCACCAGCCTCCGGCTTGGGGCCCCCCTACAGGCCCCAAGGACGGAGTTCGAGAAGCGCCTCGCCGCCTCTGGCGGCAGTACCTGTGAGCCCGAGCAGGTGACTACATCACCTCTCATAGGCTCACAACTCGTGGCAATGGCCGGCTATATGCTGGCCTCTGTCCATGACTTGCTGGAAGATTCTTCCAGCCACGACTCCAGCTCCGACATGGAGCACGCCACCCGCAGACGGCATTCTTGCGAATGCAACATGGCGAGCACGGTCGACATGACCGTAACCCTCGCTGCTACGGGGGCCCTCATCCAACGCACCAGGGCGCAGGAAGAGGAATATCAATGCGAGCGCGCCGAACGCGCCCAGGCTCACCGCGCCGAACTTCAACGACAGCGCGAAGAGCTGGAAGACCGAAGGGCCAAGCTCAACAAGCTCCAGGCCAACCTGGAGCAGGATCAGCCCGAGCCCCCACTTGTACTTGGCGGTGCGCGCGGGCGCGCCCGTCAGGTGCACCACCAGCCGGCGGAGGAATCTGATGGCCCTCAGTTCTTCCCCCACGCAAGACAGAATGTGGCTGCAGCCGCAATGCTGCTCCGCGGCCTTTCAGAGCCGGCCGACCCGAGGCCAAGGCCACATACCGTAACATCCAGTGGTGGTGGAACGTCTTCGCCGCGGCAAAGCACATGCAGCCTCGTGCTCACCACTGCGGCGCCACCTCCGGCCGCCAGACCGCACCGCCGCCGGGCATTGGTGGTCCGCAAGGGCGGCGGCGCGCAACGAGAAGCCCTAGGCCTCGCGCACCTCGACGCGCCAAAGAACTCGGCAACAACTATGACATCCGCGCCACCCG
This sequence comes from Otatea glauca, assembly GCA_036346275.1. Taxonomy (NCBI): domain Eukaryota; kingdom Viridiplantae; phylum Streptophyta; class Magnoliopsida; order Poales; family Poaceae; genus Otatea; species Otatea glauca. Next base: position 234,652 of record JAYEVK010000094.1, read on the forward strand.
AGGCGCGAAGAAAGCGGTGGACGGCCGCCCACTACAGCGTGTGGTGGGCGACGCCGCAACGACCGCAGCCTGAGCCCCGATGGTCCAGGACCACGAGCCTTTTGTCAAGGGATCCGCCATGCGGATTTCCGCCGCATTCGTGGCACCCACCAACATAGCCAAATACACCGGGCCACGAACCCCGCCAGATGGCTCAAGACTACTGCCGCTCGCGTCGGGCGGAGGAGCTTCGGATGATCTCTTCATCATCCGGCACTCCTATTTATCTCGCGGACTCGACTCGAGCTCGCTCGAGTACTTGCCCGCAAAACCATCGAGAATCGGGCCGACTCAAGAGCCTCTTCGCCGATAACTTCGTGGCACTTACAAGCGCTCAGGAACTCCTGACTCAAGAGGCGCAAGCAGCATGGGGAAACTCTCCGGATTACATCCGCGCTTCTCCGTCGGTGCAATGAGCTCCCGACATCCCCGACACCGGCGTCGTGGGAGCGTTCATCTACGGCACCTCTCGCAAGGCCTTGGTGCACAAACCGGTTGCGTCAAGCCCGTAACCACCAAGGAGCTTCGACATCGCGACCAACCACGCCCCGGCGAGGAGGATGTGGGGCCATCTTCGAAGGAGGAAAGGCAAGCAAGAGCCCGGCGCCGAAGTCGGGTCCTTCCGACCGCTCGACAAGCGGGCGGCATAGAAACAGTCCGCGAGGTCCAGTGGTTGCGCCGCCGACCGCCGTTAGCAAGCAGGCGCGACCGCCGCCGCATCGACCATTTTATAAAGCCGATGGACGGCCGTGCTCACACCACGGTTCCCGTCAAGCACAAATACCGGGATCGCGAGGTCACGAGACGCTTCCTCTTGGCACTTCACGACGCCGCGGGGCAAAGGAAAGAAGCGGTGCCCCACCACGGTCGAGGAGAAAAGGGCGGACGACGAGTTCCCAGAACCCGACGGCTGCCTCATGATCTTTGGCGGACCGGCATGCTACGTCGACAAGCGTCGGCTCAAGCTCGACTTCCACGAAGTCCATACCGCGGCTCCCGCTGTCCCCCAATACCTTCGATGGTCAGAGTCTCCGGTCACGTTCGATCGGACCGACCACCCCGACCACGTCCCTCATCCGGGAGATACCCGCTCGTGGTCGACCCTATCGTAGGGAAGAAGCGCCTCACGAAGGTGCTTATGGATGGTGGCAGCGGTCTCAACATCCTTTATGTTGAGACACTTGACGCCATGAGGATCCCCCGCTCGAGTCTCCGACTGAGCAAGGCGCCTTCCACGTTATATCCCAGCCAAGAGCCCACCGCCGAGGCGGCGATCGACCGCGTCACACCTTGGAGGACCGGAAAATTTCCGCACCGAGACCCTCACCTTCGAGGTCGTGGATTTCCCCGGATCCTACCACGCCATCCTGGGGAGGCCGTGCTATGCCAAGTTCATGGCGGTCCCCAGCTACACCTACCTCAAGCTGAAGATGCCCGGGCCGCGAGGAATCATCACCGTGGCCTCATCTTTCCAGCTTGCTTACAACTGCGAGCGGAGCTAGCATTGGCGGTCATTGCGTCCGCCGAGCTCGCCGACCTCCGGAGGGAAGCCTCCGAGTCCGCCCCCGAATCTAGCAAGTTGGGGGCAGGATCCTTCAAGTCCGCCGAGGACACGAAGAAGGTCGCGGTCGATCCCGAGGATCTGACCAAGACCGTGCGGGTCGGAGCCACGCTCCCCGCCAAATAGGAAAGCGCGCTCGTCGACTTCCTCTACGCCAACAACGACGTCTTCGCATGGAGGTCCTCCGACATGCCAGGAATCCCGATGGAGGTCGTCGAGCACTCCTTGAGCATCCGACTAGGCTTGAGGCCAGTCGCCCAACACCTGCGCCGCTTCGACGAGGAAAAGCGCAGGATCATAGGGGAGGAGATCGCCAAGCTTTTGGCTGCAGGGTTTGTAAAATAGGTGCGCCACCCCGAGTGGCTAGCCAACCCTGTACTTGTAAAAAAGAAGAATGGGCAATGGAGAATGTGTGTTGACTATACGAGTCTGAACAAGGCGTGTCCCAAAGACCCGTTCCCCTTGCCCCGCATCGACCAAGTCATCGACTCCACCGCGGGGTGCGAGTCCCTTTCCTTTCTGGATGCCTACTCGGGCTACCACCAGATAGCGCTGAAGGAGTTTGACCAGCTCGCCACTTCCTTCATCACTCCGTTTGGCTCGTTCTGCTACGTAACGATGTCGTTTGGTCTAAAAAACGCGGGCGCTACATACCAGCGATGTACGCAAACGAGTTTCAACGACCAGATCGGCCGTAACATCGAGGCATACGTCGATGACATCGTAGTCAAAACCAGGAAGGCCGATAATCCTCATCTCCGACCTGGAAGAAACCTTTGCGAACCTCCAACGGTTTCGCATAAGGCTCAACCCCGAGAAATGCGTCTTCGGGGTCCCCAAGGGAAAGCTTCTCGGTTTCATCGTCTCCGAGCGTGGCATCGAGGCCAATCAGGAGAAGATCTCGGCGATCATAAGGATGGGCCCGATCGGCAACCTAAAGGGGGTCCAAAAGCTGACCGGATGTCTTGCAGCTTTGAGCCGTTTCGTGTCTCGCCTCGGCGAGCGCAGGATGCTTAGCTACAGTCGCTCAAGAAATCCGACCGCTTGTTTGGACCTGGGAGGCTCGGAGGCCCTCGCCCGCTTGAAGACCTTCCCGACCTCACCCCACCCGGTCGCCCAAGACGAGCGCGAACCGCTTCTTCCTCTACATCGCCACGACCCAAGTCGCGCGCGGCCCTCGTGGTGGAACGAGCGGAAGAAGGTCGTGAGCTCAAAGTACAACGACCAGTCTACTTCATCAGCGAGGTGCTTTCCGAGTCCAAGGCTCGGTACCCGCAGGTGCAGAAGCTACTCTACGCGGTGCTCATCACGAAGTGGAAGCTGGTCCATTACTTCAACCAGCACCCCGTCACCGTGGTGACCAAGTCGCCACTCGGCGAGATCGTCCACAATCGCGACGCCTCAGGAAGGATAGCCAAGTGGGCACTTGAGCTCAACGGTCACGACATATCGTACGTTCCCCGAACGGCGATCAAGTCGCAGGCCCTGGCCAATTTCGTCGTCGAGTGGACCGAAGCCCAGGCGCCACCGGCGCTCGAAGACCCCGAGTACTGGACGATGTATTTCGACGGGTTCTATACCAAGAACGGCGCGGGTGCGGGAGTCGTCATTGTCTCCCCGCTCGGCAACAAGCTCCATTACGCCATCAGGCTGCTCTTCGACGCGACTAACAATGTCGCTGAGTACGAGGCTCTCGTCAACGGTCTCCGGATCGCTGCCGATCTCGGTGCTCGCCGACTCTACGTCCACGGGGACTCCAAGCTTGTCGTCGACCAGGTCATGAAGGCTGCGGAGCCCCGAGACGCCCGCATGGCCGCGTACTGTCGGGAAGTACGCAGGCTCGAGGAGCGGTTCAAGGGTTTCGAGCTTCACCATAGCTACAGACGCTACAACGGTGAAGCCGGCTACCTAGCCAATCTCGCCTCCAGCAGAGGGCCGGTCCCACCTGGGATCTTCATCTGCGACCTTCCACAGCCTTCCATCCAGATGGACCCAGTGACCGAACGACCTTCCGACCTGCCAGGCGCGACTACTCCGACGGCCGGGTGGTCGGATGTAGAGCCGCCCGGGTCGGGCCGTGACGTACTGACGACCGAGTCCGACTGGAGGAAGCCCTTTATCGACCGCCTGACAGACGGATCGCTCCCGACCGACCCGATCGAGGCCCGGTGCCTCGCTCGTCGGGCGAAATATTTCTCCCTGGTCGGGCCAGACCTCTACAAAAGGAGTCCTTCTGGAGTCCTCCAGAGGTGCATTCTGACCGACCAAGGGAAGCAGCTGTTGCTCGATATCCATGGCGGTGTCTGCGGCCACCATGTTGCGCCCCGGTCCCTGGTAGGAAAAGCCTTCCGACAAGGTTTCTACTGGCCGACCGCCGTGTCCGACGCCGAGCAGATAGTACGCACCCTGTGAAGGATGCCGTGTTCTGCGCCGCAAGACACATCTTCCGGCCCAGCCTTACAGACGATCCCCATCACGTGGCCATTTGCGGTGTGGGGACTCGATCTGGTCGGGCCCTTCAAGAAGGCGCCCGGGGGCTTTACCCACCTCCTTGTCACGGTGGACAAGTTCACCAAATGGATAGAGGCTAAACTGGTCGTGAGCATCACGTCGGTGCAGGCGGCCACCTTCTTTCGCGACATTATATTTCGGTTCGGAGTCCCGAACTCCATCATCACCGACAACGGGATGCAGTTCACGAGGAAGGAATTCCTCGAGTTCTGCGACGACTTCAACATCCGCGTCGATTGGGTGGCTGTGGCCCATCCGCGGACTAACGGTCTGGTCGAACGCGCGAACGGCATGATCCTCCAAGGGATCAAACCACGGATCTTCAGTCGACTGAAGCAATTCGTGGGACGATGGGTGGCCGAGCTACCCTCCGTCCTCTGGAGCCCGCGGACCACGCCAAGTCGGGCGACCGGGTTTACACCATTCTTCATGGTGTTCGGTGCCGAAGCTGTCTTGCCAACTGACCTGGAATACGGCGTCCAAAGAATACAAGCCTTCGATGAGGCTCGGGGGCTCGTCTCGCAATAGGACGCCATCGACCAGCTCGACGAGGCGCGTGATGTGGCCACTCTACGATCGGCCAAGTATCAACAAGCGCTGCGATGCTACCACAGTCGTCAGGTTTGAGAGCGATCTTTCAATGTCGGCGACCTGGTCCTGCGCCAGGTTCAGGCCAACAAAGACAAGCACAAGCTCTCACCGCCCTGGGAAGGCCCCTTTACCGTCGTGGAGGTTCTTCGACCCGGCACCTTCCGACTCAAGGACGCTGACGGCCACGTCCTCCCCAACGCATGGAACATAGAAAAGTTAAGGCGATTCTATCCCTGAGCTCTTTTCTTGTCCCTTGCACCGTCTTTACCTTTTTTCTCGAGCACCCGGCCGCAAAGACGACGCTGGGCTGCCTGCTGGCACCCTCATACGGTCGCTTTTGGTCAGCAAGATCACGCCGTGTGGTGACCCGACCAGCCACGGGGTCCCTCCCGAGCGGTAACCCTCTCGACCCAAGTGCTACGGCCTACGCTCCAGCGACTATGGTTGCGAAGTAGCACTTTGCGGAAGAAGGAAGTGCCCTAACGAAGCGACCTTTGGTCGGTTGGGAACACTCCTTTCCCGTGCGAGCACAGCCAATTCACGCACTCACGCGGGTCGGCGACCCGACCAGCCATGGGGTCCCTCCCGAGCGGTAACCCTCTCGACCCAGGTGCTACGGCCTACACCCCAGCGGCTATGGTTGCGAAGTAGCACTTCGCGGAAGAAGGAAGTGCCCGAGCGAAGCGACCTTTGGTCGGTCAGGAACACTCCTACCTCGCACATGTGCGCATGAATGCTGCATAGCCAAAGTTCCCATCCTCCTCACCCTTCCCGAGCAAACGATCCGACCTACGCATAAGCGACCCCCACGGTCCTTAAAGCTATGGTCGGTCAAGTGCTCACCACAGCATAAAAGGGGAAGAGACAGACCGGAACTTGCTAAGAGCTTTAAGATTATTTGCATGCAATAGTCTTTTACAATAAGAAAGGGACATGTTTAACTTCTCCCTATTCTTTGTGGAGGGCACTCTGCGGCGGTATGCGAACAGCGATCTCCCGAGCGTATGGCTCGACCTGAAGCTCGAGCCTGTCGACCTCATCGTCCGTCCAGTTCTCGGCGAACCCCGCTGCTCACCACCGCGAGGTCGATGTCGTCATAATGGGAGACGATGTTGACCAGAGCCGAGGAAGCCCTGCGCAGCCGCCCTCGCTATCAAGGCTGGCGTGCCTAGCACTCGGGCCAAGACGATGGCGGCGAGCCGACAGCACGGCCCGAGCACCGGCCGCAGACGTCCCGCCAACCTTCGAAGGGGCTCGGCTCGCGGCCAGCTCGGACCGACCTCCCTCGGCCTCCCGAAGCGCCGCCAATGATGTATCCCGCGCCGTGACCGCCGCGTCATGTTCCTCCAGAGCATCCTTCTGCGCCTCCGTGGCACAGCTAAGTTTCTTCTGCAGCTCTGCAGATCAGGGTAGCGTCAGAAAACGCGCCCCATTAACCGCAATCCCAAACTCAATTGGAGATCAGGACTCTTACCGCCCGTGGAGCTCGCCAGGTCGCGAAGATCGGCCGCTATCTTGGCTAGCTCCCTCTGGGCGGCGTCGCACTCATGCCGCGCCACCTGGCGCCTCCCGAGCTCGGGTCCATTCGCCCGAAGGTGGGCCGCCTCCGACCGAGCGGCTGCCTCCGCGGCCACGACGGTGTCTTTTGCGTCGCTCGCCCCGCCAAGAGGGTCTCGAGCTCCGCCACCCGCGCCGCCAAGGACTGGCTCACCTGGCGCTCATCGAGCACGGCCTGGGCGGACCGAGCCAGCTCCTGGCGGACCTCCTCCGCATATACGCTCGGCCCAAGGCCTCCGGCCGAAGCGGCTCGGGGCCAGACGGCCGGTCACGCTCCTCCTCGGCTAGCCTCGCCGCAAGGGCACTCGATGAATCGTGACTTCTCCTCGAGGGCACGCAAGCGCTGCAGGGCACAACACTCCATTAGCCCACGACGAATCCGACAAAAGTTACAAAGGAAGAGTTTTGCCGACTTACCAGGCTAACCGGAAGAATCTCATCAAGAATCGCGCCAAAGACTACCGAACGCCAAGAGCGAGGCTGACCCTCCCGATCCGCTTCGTCTCATCCACGGCGCGCTTGACGCCATCCCGGAAGGCGCCCCACTCGAAGTTCTCCGCCGGGTCGTTCAGCGAGATGGTCGCCCGCCGTCCGCCGCCCCGACCGAAGCCGTCAGAAGCGGGGCAGCCGAGCAGCGTCGCCTGGGCTGGCTCCAGCAGCTTGCGCCTGAGGGAGGTCGCCGCACCTCCTCGCGGCTCGGAGGGACTACCGCCCTTGATCGCCTCCACCGGTTCCCGGTGGCGCTACCGTCGCTTTGGGAAGCCGGGCCGCATCTGCCGACGGGGTCCCGGCGGCGGCGGCAGCTCCTCCTGACCACCTCGACCGAGGAAGGGAGACTCGGCAACTCCGACGCTGCCGCCCGTGGTGCTTCGACCCCAACCGGATCGACCGGCGTCTCCTCCTCGACCCGGGCTCCACCGATCTCCGTTGGTCGCACCAGTGCTGAGCTCGGGGCCGCAATCGCGACCACCCCTGAGTAAACACTGCGCACCACAAGGGATCAGTGATCACTCGGACTACCCTACTACCACAAAAACAAAAAACAAAAAGGAGGGGGCACTTATCGCGCGACGGACGCTGGCGGCCGCACTCCTTTCGTCGGCCCCCTGCGTGGGCGATCGCCCTCCGCTTCCCGAGGACGACCACCGAACATCTCCGCTGAGCCGCGGCGTCCGGCGGGCGCCAGCGGCGCCGCCTCCCGTCGGACCAGCGCTCGGGCACACCGGCCGACGAGCCGGACAAGTACCGTGGTATGGGTCTCCGTCTCGCCTCCATCGCCTGTCGGTGGAGGTCGACCCTCAGATGGTGGTCTCGACGCGTCTTCGCGCTGCCCTCGCCAAGACGCTCCTTCTCCTTTTCTCCTCTCTCCTCTCTCTGCCCTTCTTGCGCGCAGCCTCAATCGCTGACTTCGCTGGCCTCGCTAAGCTCCTTCTCCCCGGCGAACGCCGAGAGACCATCCCGGCGGGAACGCGGAGACTTTAGTCAGGCTGATCATCGAAAGCTGAGGGGGAAGCAACAAGAAAGAAAAAGGAGGAAAAGGCTACATTCGGATTACCAGATTTGGCAGGTTCCGGGCCAAAAACGACTCAGGGTGGCCGACCGCCGCCTCAGTCGCACTCCCACCCATGACGGTGGACATCCGCGCCCCGACCTCTGACGGGGGGAGTTCCTCCTCCATCATCCTCGCCGGGTTGGACGGCCCATCGAACCGAAACATGGGGAGCGGCCGATCCATAAGCGGTTGCACGCGCATCTTCATGAATGCGCGCACAACGACATCGCCAGTCAGACCCCGCTTCTTCTGAGCCCCGATGTGGTCGACTATCATCTCCACCCGGTTCCTCTTCTTCCGGTCAGCACCCCAGCCCCACTCGGGCCTCGCCTCCGGAAGTTGGCTGGTGAAGACCGGGGTGCTATCCCCCAAGTTCTTGGCATAGAGCCACTCGGAGTGCCACCCCCGGTTGGACGACGGCAGCTTCACGTCGATGTAATCCGTTGCGCGCTAGCAAGGCGGCACCGAAAGCCACACCCCAATAGGCGTCGCTGCATCCGGCTTGTCCTTCCTCACGGCCTAGAAGAAATGCCCACGCCCAATGGGGCTCAATCCCCAGAAAGGCCTCGCAGAGCGTGATGAAGACGGCGATGTGGAGGACCCCGTTGGGGTTGAGGTGGTGTATCTCCGCCCTGTAGTGGTGCAGGAGCCCGCGCACGAACGGGTGTAGCGGAGCCGAACTCAAGCGCTCAGAAACGAGGCGGGCACGACGACCTCGCCGTCCCCGTGGGCGGCGGCCTCGATGGCACCCTCCGGCCGAGACGGCTGCGGAGGCGAAAACCTTCTTCACTGGCCAGCGGCGTCGGGTGAGTCGGATGGAGCACGCCGGCCACGACATTTCCGAAGGAGCGGCGAAAAGGTGAGAAAGGGGGAAGTTGGAGGTTCTCTCTCCTCTGGCTCTTGCTGTCTCTTTTCTTGTCTCAGGCAAGCACGGGAAGATGAGGAAAGCAAAGGCGTGAGGCTTGCACGAATGCCCCTGCACCCTATTTATAAAAGCCGAGCGTACGCCTAGCCGAACGGGCGCCAGCCGAACAGACACCTCCTCGAACAAAGCGTCGCGCACGTCCTCATCTGCCGCGCTAGGCACCTGGTAACGCCCAGTTTCCAATTCCTCTCTGCATTTAAGCCCGACAGGACCGCAGGAGCCGTAAAGACACGCCTCGGCCGCACGCCCTGTGACCCCTCGGCCTCGCTTAGGCAGGACGGTTGCCCGGGCACGCGGCGAGACGCCATTGGGACGCCTGCGCCCCAAAACGGCAAGGGAGCTCGGCAGCTCACGCCAGGGGCCCAGTTCAAAGCTGTGGGTTCTAAAGGCCAGTCCCACCAAGTGGGCATAAGGCCGCCCCAGCAAAAATTGAGCGAGGGGCGAGTACGAGGCGAGCCCCCAGTGGGCCTCCAGTTGGGCTGGCTGACGGCCTAATCGTCCTAACTCGTGTCCGAGACCATACTTCACACTCTCCCGCGGAGCCCATCGATGGGCGACAGCCAGCTATGCTCTAGGTCAGAGGACGACCCGAAGTCCGATACGGGATCAAGTAAAGAAATGTTTTTTATGGGTCGCCCCACAGCGGGCCAGGGCACCCTACTCTGGGACCATCCGCTCGGAAGGGTCCTTCTTGGGAGGGACCTCCCAGGACCTACTCGGACCACCCGTCATTAGCTCCACGAGCACGGCGTTCAAACCAACGTGGGTAAACGTGCGTCGCTCACCCCCTCCAGGTCCCACACCGCGACGGGGCGTCTGCGGATGGGATACGCCGCCCTCCTCGCAGCTACCCTCACCGACGAGGACTCGGATGGATGCCCTACGTCCGGCTACGACGAAACGAGCAGCGCCCCCGTCCGACTCTGACGACGAAACGAGCACTTGACACCGTAACCTCCCGAGGCATCCGTCGCCCTAGCCGACCAAGGCCGATCTAGCTACGACGTAAAACGAGCACTCGGACACCAGAACCTCCCGAGAGGCATCTGGTCGTCTCAGCCGACCAAGGTCGAGTCTAGCTACGACGTAAAACGAGCACTCGGACACCAGAACCTCCCGAGAGGCATCTGGTCGTCCCGGCCGGCCAAGGCACCGTCCAGCTACGACGTAAAACGAGCACCGTCCAGCTACGATGTAAAACGAGCGCCGTCCAGCTACGACGTAAAACGAGCACTCGGACACCAGAACCTCCCGAGAGGCATATGGTCGTCCCGGCCGGCCAAGGCACCGTCCAGCTATGACGTAAAACGAGCACCGTCCAGCTACGACGTAAAACGAGCACTCGGACACCAGAACCTCCTGAGAGGCATTCGGTCGCCCCGCCGCCAAGGCACCGCCCACCACGACGTAAAACGAGCACCGCCCGCTACGATGGAAAACGAGCACTCGCACACCGTAACCTCCCGAGGCATCCGTCATCCCGCCGCCAAGGCACCGTCCGGCTACGACGTAAAAGCGAGCGCCGTCCACTCGACGTAAAGCGAGCACTCGGACACGAGACCCCGAGAGGCATTCGATCGCCCCGGCCGCCAAGGCACCGTCCGGCTTCCACGACGTAAAACGAGCACCATCCAGCTACGACGTAAAACGAGCACTCGGACACCAGAACCTCCCGAGAGGCATCTGGTCGTCCCGGCCGACCAAGGCCGAATCTAGCTATGACATAAAACGAGCACTCGGACACCATAACCTCCCGAGAGGCATATGGTCGTCCCAGCCGACCAAGGCCGAGTCTAGCTATGACGTAAAGCGAGCACTCGGACCCCAGAACCTCCCGAGAGGCATATGGTCGTCCCAGCAGACCAAAGCTGAGTCTAGCTACGACATAAAACGAGTACTCGGACACCAGAACCTCCCGAGAGGCATCTGATCGTCCCACGGCCAAGGCACCGTCTAGCTACGACGTTAAAACGAGCACCCGGAGTCTCCCGATGAACATTTGTGAGTAGGAGCAAGTCGTCCGACTGACCCGCGCACATGAAGAGCGATCTTCCACCGGCTGCCAACCCTCGAGGGCTGGGTTAGTTGGGAGAAACGTCTAAGACAAGCTCATCACAAAGACACAAACAGTCACAAAGGAAAGGAAAACTTTATTATTGGCCGACAGGCTCAAGCTTTACAATGATACATAAGGTGGCCGACAGGCTCAAACACTACGCCACGCTACGTGGAATACGAGGAGCTATTTCAGCACCAAGTATTATATCGCGAATTCGACATTGCGTCGGTCTGCAAGACTCGACGGCTACCAAAGACGCGCGCGCCATTGCCTCTAAGAGGGCGCTCCTCACCTCGAAGAGCCTCGGAGCGACCTCGAGCAGCGCGTCGACCGCAGCAACATTACGGGCCACAGCCTCCTCCTCCTCCGCGAGCTCGGCCATCGCCTGATCGTACTCGGCCCAGAGTTCGGCCAAAGAATCCTCCTCTTCCATCTCGCCATCATCACCAAAGCCGAAGACCAACGGAGGCGTTGAAGCCATCGGCGGATCGAAAAGAATTATAGGATGGGGGTAACTATCCAAGCAAGCGGTGGAGCCCTTATATACCCGGAGGAAGGAAGATCAAGCGACTCCGCATAAATGTCAAGCGCAGAAAGCGGCGACCTTCACCGGGTCCCGAAGCGGCGGAGAAGACGACTGGTCACGACGCGCCAAGCCATGCGCGGTGCGTGCAACGAAGCAATTAAAAGCTTCCGGTGGTTCGAATGCCCTCGACCGACTCTTGGACAGCCGCCGGATGCGCTAGAGCACACCAGGGTGAGACCAGCCGACCAGGCCGGTCGGGTCGTTCGACCGGGCCCGGTCGCCGCATACAACCAAGATTCTCACCAACCAGGCTCAACCCCCGACCGTATCTGACGAACTCGCTCGGGGATTCGGGGGCTACTGACGAATACTCATACCAGGGGTACCCCAACGGCCCAGGATGACCAGCAGGCCGCGTCGAGCCCAGTTCCGACCTAACAAGTAGACCCCGGGCCCAGCTCCGACCAAGGGACCCGCGGGCCGCAAAAGGACGCTCGTCCCCGACCAGAGTAGGGCGAGCGATCCCGACCAAGGGGGACATCGACCCCCGTCACAGGTCGGGCTCCCCCGAGCCCCGACCAAACTCAGGCAACCTTCGCCAAGGGCCACGTGTCAGGCCTCCGCCGACTGTTGGCCACGTGCCCCACGGACAGGATTGTTCGAAGTGATCGTACGGGATAGGTGGCCCCTTTCTGAGGCGGCACGAGGGTTGCCCAAGTCAAAACTCCAGTCCCATCGCCCAGTCGCACGAAGAATGGGGACGCGCTCCCTCCCGAGGCAGCGCCAGGGCCACGCTTCGCAATATCAGCACCTGACAGGTTCCTAGAGGGCAGGTGAGCTGCTTCCCAAGGAAACGACTAACTGCTCTGCTCAGCAAGCCTACCAAACCCGGTGTGGGCGAAGCCGGACGGCGACCAATCACCAAGACGAGGGACTAGGACTCCTAGTATAGGTTTCTCCTTCCTCCCTTCTCCCAATTCTCGATGTAACCTGCCCCTTCCGACTATATAAAGGGGGGCAGGGCCCTCCGAGAGAGGCACGCAGATATACACACGGACACACACGAACAGACCACGAACACTCTCGTGTTCAAGCCCCCACTTGTAAACGCGGTGCAGTCGACTGCATCCAAGGCAATACAATACCACCACACGAACTTGAGTAGGGACATTCGGTCCGAACCAGTATACATCTTGAGCCTTTGAGTCTAACCATTCAGGGAGAGGGAACGCGACCCTTCCGACTTACAAATTTACTTGCCGGTGCTCAAAACGCCAACACCGTATTTCATAGGTATGAAACAATTGTATGTTTGTAAGTTACACGTCGTGTGATGATTGTACTAACCTCTTGTGCATGCGGTGCATAGCTGCAATCAAGCTGACGCAGGAGCTAGGCCCAGGGGTTCGTGCACCACGGGGTTAGGAGATAGACGGTAAGTACTTGGACGCGAACGAGCAGGAGATTGTGCAGTACCTTCAGAGGTTCAGGGAGGACTGGGCCACCTTTGGTGTTACAATCATGTGCGACGCCTGGATGGGGCCTACTCAGCAGAGTATCATCAACTTCATGGTGTATTGCAATGGGATGATGTTCTTTCATAAGACCGTAAATGCCACAGGTACAAAATTCATTTATTTTTTCTCTTCTGTAAGACCATCAATTGTCACACGCACTAACTTCTTGCTTGGTCATTCACAGGTAAGGTCCAGAACCACAAATACTTGCTAGCCGAGATAACAAAGGTCGTGGCCGAGGAGATTAGGGCAGAGCATGTCGTGCAGGTGGTTACTAACAATGGTGCCAACTTTAAGAAAGCATGCCAGATGTTACAAGTGCAGTACCCTCGTATTGTATGTCAGCCGTGCTTGGCACACATCGTAAATCTTATGCTGAAAGACGTGTGTGAGGTGGTCCATATCAAAGAGATTGTGGCACATGCCAAGAGAATTTGCAGATTCTTATACAACCACAAGAATCTACATGCGCAGATGAGGCAACATATTGGTGGAGAGTTGGTGAGACCAAATGCAACTAGGTTTGGGACTACTTTTGTTTTCCTCGATAGCTTCCATAAAAAGAAGGAAAAGTTCCAGCAGTGGATGACACATCCTGACTGGACAGGTAGTAGGTGGGCTGAAATGGCGGAGGGCAAGTATGCATATGACCACCTCGTGGGCAGGGACTTCTGGGATTGGGTTGAGTGGACCGTCGGTGCCGTAGAACCCTTGTACAAGTTGTTGAAGTTCGCTGATCAAGATAAGTTACCAACAATCAGCGGTGTAATGATGCAGTACGCAATTGCAAGGAATGAGTACAACAATAACTTACGGGAGCACGGAGAACAGTACAGGGTATTCCTGGAAGTCATGGAAAAGAGATTCGCCGACATAAGGGAAACCACATTTGTGCAAGCTGGTAAGTCAAATTAATATGTTCAGTTCTATTATGCTAACTATGCAAAGTTCGCATGTGTTGTACTAACTATACAATGTTTTCATCAATGATACCTCCGCTCGACCCAAAGTCTCGGTTCAGTACAACATATGCAAAGACTAAGTACATGGGAGCGCTCGATCGCACTAGGCATTATGGTCGATGACGACGCTTCTCAGGGTGAAGGCTTACTGAAGTCGATACATACCGTCTTAGACGGGACGATTTGCCACCCAGCTTACAGGCAGTAGCCGTCGATAAGCAAATG